>JAVQKC010074536.1:0-18703 GCA_036025475.1 Philypnodon macrostomus | reverse complement strand
TGTTTTTTTGGAGTTGTTCCTTGCCGCGATGGAGGGTCTAAGGACAGGGGAGGTCCTAGGACAGTCCTGTTGTTTGTGTGTTATTGATTGTCTATTAACGTGTTACTGTTTGCAATGACCCTGTTTATTGTTTACATACATCTCTTCTTGTGAAGCCCTCTGAGGCAACTGTGATGTGTGTGATATAGGGCTATAGAAATCAAATTTTATTGAATTGAATTGAAGAAGGAAGACTTGAACGTTAGGTCGTTAAACAGTTTACAAAAAAAATTCCAAAAGATCAAATATCCAGGAATCGGTAGCTCTGTTTGAGATTAGAGATGAGAGATTAGAGATTAGAGGGGAGAGGCCATATTGGTTGAATATGAACAATAACTCCCAATGACCAAAACAAGGGAAAATGATCAATCAAATTTTTTATTAATTTCCACATTCTGAGCTTCTAAAGACCATGTAATAATAATCATTGGTATTTGAATAATGTAACGATCATTACTAGACAGAAAATTGCATTTTTTTACAAAACGAATTCAATTATAGTTTGCTATTCAGGATCAGAGCGCCCCATTCGTCTGGCCCTTTGCCTCATTAATGGTTTGAATTTTGTATTTCCAAATTCCCCCCCAACACGTTGAATTGTGAGTAGTGTTCTGTGAATGCAGCAGCCTCAGAATGTATGGAGAAACTTTGACTGGAGGACTTTTTCTGATTGAGTTTTAAAGAGTTAGATGTGTCACTGTAGATGAAAACATAGATATATATCGGCATAGAGCACAGTCTCAAAATCTTCCTCAAAAGAGTATTGTACCTCCCCACATTCATCTTTATTGAAAAACACCATACAATCTGATAGAAAATCAGTGTACATTTTTTTTACTGTGGCATTTTTCAATTAAGAAAAGCCAAGCACACAACTAATACATTTAAAAACACATCATGGGACCTTGGGAGAGCTGTTGATAATCAAAAGGGCAGGTACACAATTCACACACACATAGACACACACACACACACACAAACACGCGCACACACACACACACATGCATACACACACACACGCATACACACACACACACACACACACACAGACAGTTCCTGCTAAGATGACATCTAATATATTTTTTAAAAGCTCTGACCTTTTCTGATTGCACAAAATAGCTGATTACGAAAGCATGCTGCAAAGCTTTTAAATGGTTTACACTGAACTGACTCTGAATATTTAAAGAGTTTGACACCGGACAGTAGTTGCTCTTAAAAATGGCCCAGTCAAATGAACAACTAGACACAGTGAAAACTATGAAGCATACCCATCAAATTACCATTACAGATGCTCAAAATGAACCATGTGTATTTTGGACCATTTGTATTAGACTTTGACAAATCAAGTTCAGGTTTTAGGTTTCAAGTTTATTTGTCATATGCACATTCAACACTGGGTCAAAAAAAAATGCAATGAAATGCTTTGGATCGGAAGAACCGTTAGACTCGCTAAGATAGTCATGAAGTACTAGTAGCATGCAGTAATAGTACATGGTAAAAAAAGAGTGTGCAAAAAAGAGATAAGTAGCAATATAATAAACATATAATAAAAAGTACTATAAAAAATACAGGTAGGATTTAAATAAGGTGTAAGTAGAGTATTTCACAGGTGGTAAAATACTTCAGATGAATTTTGTATTGCACATGATATAGTATTGCACATACATGATACATTCAAATAGTGCGGCAGCAGTAAACATATTCCGTAAAGTGATAACATACTAGAGGAGGCTAGTCAGTGGTCTAGTTTAGTGTATAAATTGTAGCTAACATTTTAGGTATGAATTTGCACAATACTGATGTTACTTGTAGAAGCAAACAACAAGGGGTGAAAATCTAAAGAGCACCAGTGACATTCCAAATACTTTAGGGACGAGGCAATGCAAGTTCCACATTTTTAACCGTCTAGTCTTAAAAAGTACAATATACACTTTAATATTTTACAAAAGCATACACGTTCAAAATTTGGACTTAACTACTACCAAACCTCAACTGGACGTCCTACAAAGACATGTGGACAGAGCATCACAATAGCAGGCAGACATAGGCACTGAGGCGAAACAAGGAAGGCACTCCACCACCAGTCTGTGAGTCCTTCAGACTGGTGGCTAAAGATGGAGCAGAGGAGGGACAGACCTGCGACTAATTAGTGTTGACAGTGACAGCAGCAGCACCCGGAGGTAACAATATCTAATTAGTGAAAGATTGCAGTAAAAAGTGAAAAGAGGGGTGTGATGTATATCATAAGATAATTGGCTGGATCTTAGTTTAACATCTGCCTTGGGAAAACAAAATTCTACTGATTCATGAGCAAAAAAGACCAACTTTGTTTTTTGCTTTCTACTACATTCAAAAGTTGTTCCATTGTCAAAAACATAAACGGGGTTGTATTAGATTTCATTCACACATATTTGAGTAATCCTGCATGCTGAGGCGCCAACTGTCTTATGAGCTGAAAACACTTTTCAATTTGCGACGTAGGAACCCTACCTGCAGCTCATGCTTTCTACTGTTTGCATTGACTGTGGTAGTAAAAAAAGGTTGGCAATAAGTAGTGTGTAATATATGGCTCCGTTAATTAATATAGCCCAGAGGTAAACATTTATAAACAGTTATGTTAGAGTAATCCATTGTTGTGTTATACTGCGGACTTGAAAATCACCAGTGTACCCTCTTAAAAGATAAATAAGTGTTATCATAGCAGCATGGGGAGATTTCTATTTGTTGTGTTGCCAAAGACTTTTCAGAACTATTTATGCTACACAAATAGACTCTGGAGAGTGGAAAAAGCTCCCTTGACATTCTCCGCGAGGAATAAAAACTTTCCCAAAACAAGCTTCAATTAAATTAGATCTTAGACGTTTTATTGTGGCTTGGTGAGTTGCTTGTTTGTCTGTCAGGATATGGTGGGAACAAAGCAGCAGACTGGGTTACTTACTGTTTAAATGTAATAGGATATAAAATCATAGAAATTACGGTATTAAAAATGATAACAAAGTCTACAGCTATGCAGTAAACACATGATGAAACTCCTCTAGGAGCTGAGCCAGAGAGTTTTTGTAGCTAAGAGCATTCACACTTATTTTTCTCTGGTGCCTATTGTCCAAACACACATTCAGGGGTGAAGGGAACACAAAGCATACATGATAAAATAGTTACATTTGTGTGCATTGCAAATAGTGTATAATTGTAATTTTTAAAAATGTCAAATGTTTTGTACTGAGGTAGCTGGAGAACCTTAAATGCATATGTTTTGTTTCCTGTGGTTATTCTCTTGTATGTTTTAAAGCTGCCACTTTCCTCTTGGCTCCTTTATTCTGTTCTCTTGGCAAAACATAAGCTGTCAAAAATAGTTCTCTAATTGAGGCCAGGCATATTTTCAATAATTAAGAGCTTAATCTCAAAGTCTGCTGCCGACTCAATGAAAGTGCAACAAGTTACAAAAAAGACCAAGAAAAAGGGCCCCATACTTGTTAGCACACTGCCCTTTACGGTGACCGAGTTATAGAATGCTATTTGTTGAGAAAGCTATATTGACTATCACTGATTCAATTAGTGGATGACACCGTGTCAGTTTGAAAAGCAGTGGACTTGACATGATAAGATACTTACGATCTATAAACCAGACGCTATGTATAGACTGATATGATTTATGATGCTGTATTAGATGTTGTATTGAGATAGGCTGGCCTATTTCTATTTGCTAAGTGCTTTTAATATACAAAATACAATAGTCCCTTAGTCTCCTTTAAGCCTTCTACTGTGCAGTGATTTGGAAATTCATTTGGCATATGTCAGATGCCCTTCCAGATGATGTGACCACCTGGAACTACAGTTACTCCTGCTACTATTATTCACTCTCAACAAAAAAAAAAATGAGAAAGTACAATATTCTTTTTTTGCTTTGATATCTTGCTGTATGTAAAAAAAAATAACAAACTGGCATGAGTGAACCAAGTATAAAGTCGTGAGTCTCATAGTAAATGAAGGACTAGACTTCATTGACTGTTGATGATGAGATGTGAGGTTGATTAGATTTGACTTAAAGCTGACAGCAAAGAAAGTGTTCTCTGGGGCATTTAAAATAATTCTGAACCTAGTGTTTCTATGGTATGCAACTCACCCTGCTTAAGTGTAAACACATCTGTAAGTAATGTTAATCAAATAAAGATCTGAAAAGTGAAAAGAGAGAGCCTAAGTAATGGTCCCATTTAAAAACAGCTCAGCAGCCTAATGAACGCTGGTGGAAGTCTTTCATAATTTATGAGCATCTTTAAAATGTAATCAATGGCTTAAATAACTTCTGATCTTTTTCACAAGTATTATTTCGGTGAAAGCTGCAAGAGTATTCAAGAGTATTGGCCCAAATATTGTGAGAAATTGGTAATTGTGAATGTTGGGTTGAATGCTGTTGTCTTACATTTTTTTGTAGAAACTGTTAATAGCACTGAGTCCAGGGCAAATTTCCCTTAGGGGACAATAAAAATAAAGTATATTATATCTATCAATATAGAAAAGATCAAATATGTGTGGCCCGTTTTGGGTTAAGCTATCAAACGTAGTCATCTTTTTCCACTGGAGGTGTAAGGCACAGGCAGGTCACTTATAACAGAATAATGGATATATCTTACTCACAGAAAATCCAAATGAACTAAGCTAATATTTTTCTTGTTATATTTTTAACCAAAAGAAGTGCAAACTTTTCTTGAAAACAAAGAGCGTGTCTTTTTCAGCTGTTCCATGTCTTTCAGTGAACTGCACAGAGAATATTTGCAAAAATACAGTATTTGCCAAATGCTTGGGACTGACACAAAGCTAACTACTATGCAAACAGGGAGTGCTTGGTTGTTTTAATACAGTGCAGGCTCACTTCTTCTGCTGTATTTCTCAGACAAATAAATTCTCTCTCTCTCTCTTTCTCTCTCTCTCTCTCGCTCGCTCTCTCGCTCTCTCTCGCGATATATATATATATACACACACACACACACACACAATAATAATAGGTCATGCTACTTACTGGGCTCATAATAAAGAAAAACACAGTAAAATATAACTGTTCAGATGCAGGTGCCTGACCCTTAATCCTTCTCCAGTCGTGTCCTAATTACCAGCATATTGAGTGTCCTGGACATCCCACACGCTTTCATCGCACACATCTTTCATCATCAAACATGCCATTTAATTAGACTGACTAAGAAATTAGCCTTTTTTATGCATGCGTGGGGGCATCAGCATCAAGCCTATTTGAATGAGCTGCTCCAATCTCTTTGTTGGCCTGTTTTACGGACAGGGACAGTATCATGACTTCATGGGTTAGGGGGGTCCTGGCTGGGGGTCGCCGTAGCTGCACTTGTCGCCTCATTAGAAGTAGAAGCAGCCATAATAGCTTCATCTCTGCTCGCTGGTAATTGAGCTAAATGGCTGTGAGAGCGCCTGAGCTGTTTGGAGGGTAGTTGACTTTGTGGAGAGGAAGTGAAGATGCCACTTAGAGTAATGGGGACACAGTAGTAACATCAGTGGGTGAGTAGAATGTGGCTTTATAACTGGC
The DNA here is from genome assembly GCA_036025475.1 of Philypnodon macrostomus. NCBI lineage: Eukaryota > Metazoa > Chordata > Actinopteri > Gobiiformes > Eleotridae > Philypnodon > Philypnodon macrostomus. The sequence goes on along the minus strand of JAVQKC010074536.1, from coordinate 13,116 downwards.
TTTATGTTTGTTAGAAAATTCAACTATTTAAATTTTCAGAATATACATCCAAATCTTGCTAATCTTTAAAAAACAACACAGCAAAAAATGTATTCAAAGATTTCCCCCATTGCCTCTTCATCTTATAATAATAATAATTCCATATTTCTTAAGTACAACGTGTTATATTATGACCTCTGAGCATCCCTGTGCAAAGATGCCCAGTGACCCAAGACCCCAAACTGGAATAAGCATGAGATGAATGAAAATTTAAATGTCCTAAACACACTATAAAAAGATCCCTGGGTCAGCTGCTAATGTACAGTATGTAGTCTGCATGTCTTTCCCGTATTTCTCTCAAGGTCTACTTCCCCACATCTTAACAAGTCAAATACAGTACAAGCATTAAGATCAAGTCCATTTAGATATTCATATGACACATACAGATCTAACGCTGTACCTGGTCTGAATTTAGAATGGTAATGGCTGCAGGATTAAATGACTATTTCTATCTATTACTCTTCAAAGAGGGGAACCTGAGCAGGGAAGCAGAAGGTGGATACTGAAAATCATCAAAAACAGGATGAGCAGTATTTGACAGTGTACTTTGGGCCTTTCTCCTCACCCGTCTAGACTCTTCTTACATAACATTTCAGTGTTGTTATTGAAGTTCCACCTGTTATCGATTATGGTCCCACGAGGTCTCTACAGCCTGCACCTCCTGACCCTTAATCATGGTAGCCTGAGATGATGTGAAGTCCACAGACATGTCTTTTTGGCAACATTTAATTGCAAAAATGAGTCATCACACCACTTTATATAATGTCTTCAACCACAGGACCATGGTTGTTCTCATGATCTTGTAGGAGACTAACCATAAAACGATAAAAGATCCATCAGCAAACTGAAAGTGATTCTCAACAGTCATTTGTGTCGGACGAAGCCTTGAGGAGATCCAGTTGAAGAAGACATGAGGTCTGACATGTACCCATTCACTTTCACTGTCTGAGATCTTTCTAATAAAGAAAATCTAAAATCCAACCAACTATGTTAAGATCTAAAGAAAAAATGTGGAGTTGGGTGGTAGTAAAAGCAGATGAAAAATCAAGAAATAAAGGTCTGCCATGTGCTTTGGTACCCTCGAGGTGTGAGATATATACAAGTGTGGCAGTAGCATCCTCCACTCCGTGACCCACCCTATAGGCAAACTGCAAAGGATCAAGTAATGGCTCTACATGAGCAAGCAATAAATTTTTCAGTAGTCTTTCAAAAGCCTTCATAACTAATGATGTTAGAGCCCAGTCTAAAATCATTTACAACTTTGGGATGTTTATTTTAGCCACTGGAATTACTGTGCTCTGTTTTCATTTCTTTGTGACCTTCTGTTGATTGAGTGACAACTAGTCTGGCCTAGCACAAGAAGACAGCAAATTACCACAAAGGTTATCAGGTCCTGGACTTTTTTTGACCTTGGTATGTTTGAAGAAATTGATCTTGGATTGTTCATCAAAAGGTGGAGAGCCAGGACAACGCACTCAGTCAGTCAGTCAGTCAGTCAAAGTCTAGTGTGTCAAATCTCCCATAAAACTGATTAAAATCCTGGGCAAGTTGTGATTGATATAGTGAGTGAATCTACATTGTCCATAGTGAGTTAATGGATGTCGGTCACTAAATGAGCTCTACATCTTGCTCGCTTAAAAACACAAAAAAACAGAAACGTGTGGAATCCATAGAACCCATATAACCTGTCCAACCACCAAACACACACTACAACAATGACACGTTCATATATTCATCCACTGAAGTGTCTTGCCCAAGGACACAACAACAGCATGATTAGAGTGGTTAGAGTGAGCCTTAGCCACTGCTGCCCCAATAGTATCCTTTCCTAAAATACTGTAGTTTTATTCCAGACATTAGATACAATCATATGTACAGTTTTTACAGTCTGAAAAGAGATTACACATATGTCAAATTATGTCAAAATTATTACATTGATGAAAACACGGGGACCTTTAGCATGCAGAGACTCAGACATGCAGAGAGTAATTGCTGCCTAAGAATATCCTACGGTTCTATTTTTCTGTTTTGGCGCGCTCACTTCCTCCTTAGTACATATACACCGACGTTTATTAAAAGTCATACCTCTGCAGGGCGGTTTTCTGAGTAACCGGGTATGTGTCATGAAGTCTGAGGAAAAAACAAAACTTTTTGGGTCATCTATCACCTGCTGTCCCACAGTGCATTGCGACAGCACCCGGTTTACTCTGGTTCCCATGGCGTCTTTATTAGCTTCAACTTACATCGCCTGGCTGCTAACATACGTCCGCGTTAATCACTGCGACATCGCCACGGAAACACAAGAGGACAGGCCCCAGGTGGCTAACGTTCTCCCACACAAACTATATTTAACCCCATATAAACAATCTACAAGGTGCTTTGACAGCTGCAGCACCTGGAAAAGTCTATTTATTAATATGCAACCCCTTTAAATAGTGGCAATGCAAATGTAATGTACAGGAGCCTCAATCCTATAAGCCTATATCATAAGCAATGGTCAATGTAAATCTGTAATGAGTAAATACATTTTTGATATTGGGGCAAAGGGTACAGAATTCTTGCCTTGCCATCTTAAGTTTCATTCTTTGAGGCCAGTTTTAAAGATAGCAGTGACAATATATTAGCAGTAATTATAGGTGGCAGTATGGCAAGAGACTCACAGTAAGGTTACAGGTTCAATTTCTGGACTTAGCAAGACCATTCTGTGTGGAGTTTGCATGTTCTCTTCATGTCTAGGTCGGTTTTCTCTTGCTACCCCCGTTTTCCCCTTCAATCTAAAACTTAAGGTTTAACATCCGGCTATGTTCTCCTGACCAAGAGCCTGGGTTAACATCTAGAGAAGGATCCCTGAGTGGGCATGAAAGAGGTCAAATGCAGAGAACATATTTTCCAATGGTGATGACAAAAGCAGTACTTTTACTCAAGTACTTATGACATAATATGTACATTTTCCACCATCATTAAACCTCTCTATACTTATATCACTGTTCAATCTATATATCCATGACCCTCTTCTTTTATGATAATCCTGCTGAGGGGAACAAGAAACATAGTGTCAACATCAAGCCTATAGCTCACGTAACGTATAGTACAGTGGGATGTAATTATGCATCTGCTAATCCCCGGAGACCATCTGTCACTTCGATGTGTTAGGATCAATGTTTGAGATCGTACGAGAGTGTTTTATAAAGCACATACCGTAATTATGGATTTACTTATGATAAACTGTGGAAATGTTTCTTGGTTATGCAAGCTATCATAATAGCACCGGTTGGTATTCACAATTCTAAAGTATGTACCATTATAGTTGAGGGATAAAAAGATATCCTTGGTGAAATCTTGTAGTGGAAAACAGCAGGGGTCTCATTTATAAAAGGTTGAGTAGGCGTAAGCGCGTAGAACTAGTGGCCAAAGTCTGCGTGCGCACAGAAATATCCTGATTTATAAAACCCCGTGTACGCTCACTTTGACACAATTTGTGCTTTATAGATCCCACCTGGAGTAGAAACGTGTAAGTAAACCCTACTCAGGTCACGCCCTCTTCACGCCTCCATTCAACCAAAGAAGGTCAATGCAAAGTGACTTATGAATGAAATTCCCCAAAAAACACAGAAGTGAAAGAAGATCGCAGCATTGTGGACATTTACTGGAAAATGAATGGTGCTTTTGGGATTCAAATAATTGTCATGACACAATAAACTCACCCTCTCTCCATTTGTTTAACATTTTGATCACGGTTGATAGAGCCACAAGATGAATTTTTTAGATCAATGTGGATGGGATTTGAGGATTTGTCTAAAAGAGGTCGAGACGTCCTCTATTCACACACTGAGTGCATCCGGAAAGTATTCACATCACTTCACTTTTTGTTATAGCCGTATTACAAAATGGAATAAATTCATTTTTGTCCTCAAAATTCTACACACAATACTCCATATTGACAACATGAAAAAGTTTTTATTTTATTTTTGCAAATGTATTATTGTGGCCTGGGGTGCAGTGATGGCACAGGACAGATTTCTTATGGCTCTCAGCTTCCATGATGGATGGAATGAAATGGATTGTTTAATTGCTTATGGCCCACCAGTGCCAACAAACAGCATTTCAGTAGCTTTGTATATTTGTGTTCTCAAGGCAGATTTGAAGTTTTTGTTAGTTTTCAATAAATGTCAGACTAGATTATACTGTTTCTTTGTGATTACATTTTGAACAATCTTGTCTGAATAATCAAGCAAGTCTTTAATGTTTGTTAAATTGCCAGTAGATTTGTTAACTGTTTATTGGTCCACATTCTCAAATCTGTACTTTTACAAAAGTTTGCTTTGCCATAACTTTAAAGTCCCTAAATTGGCCTTCTTCAAAAAGCATGTGCAATGATCTTTTATACCATACATACATATTTTATTGCCATACAAGTACTTTATTTATAGTACAGTATGGTTGACATCACTGCTCATAAGCTGCCACTAGTCTTGTTGCTTCTATGTGCTGCTGTTGACTGTGTATCTGTATTATGGCCTGTAGCTGGCGAGAGACCTTTTGGCCCCTGATGTTTCTGTCCCGAATCCAAGCCTCAGATGATTACCGCTGTGCCACTTGACTGTGTAACTAATGTGTGTGCTTGTGTGTGTGTGCGGCACTATTCACGTCTCTGCAATTACATAGAAACACAGCTGCTTGGGGTCTTTCCTTGGGTCTGATGATTACAAAAATGTGTTCACCGTCAATAGACAATAAATATACGTACAATGAACAATCTCGGAAAGCCTTCTGATCATCCGAGAGTTATGTGGCATTAGGACCAAGCCAAAAGATTAACAGCTGGACGCACAGTGGGCTGCTAATCCACGAGGTGTTATTGACGGGGGAAAATCCACACTCAGCTCATCTGTATGTCAGATACTCAATCAGGCACGTATCAGTGATCAAAACCTTAAGCACTCGTCGTACATGGACCTTTGACCTATAGATGTACATTTGATTAAGACCAGGGTGTACAGGGTGTATTCAAGTAATTCATTTCCTACCATTAATCTCCTATATGCTCAGATTGAGCAGCATAGGAAATGTATTCTGGATTTAGAAATGAAATCAACAAATGGAAAGAAAATTTTATTTGTTTATGCTCTTCCACTTTATCACACTAGGGGGAGTGTTGACTGATGCCTGTCCCAGTAACTATGGGCTTTAGGCGGGGTACACCCTCAACAATGGCCGGTTAGTTGCAGGGCTGACAGACAATCATTCACTCTCATTTTTTTACTAGGGGCAATTTGAACAGCAACACGGAGAGGACATGCAGACAAGCTCTCGTTTGCATTTGTTTGTCTTCACAGCCTCCCTCCTGTTTTCCCCTGTTGTTTAACACTTTTGGGTAGACACACAGGCACAATTTGCATATTTTTAATCGATAATAATTTCTACTGGAAATGTCACCTGTTGTTAATCTATTTAGTTCTGCAGGAAAAACCACAACAAAATACAGATGGCAGATTAGACCAAGACCAAGGGTTGAGATAGAGTTGGCCAAGATAATTATGCTGATCAGTAAGTTTGTGTTTGTGAATCCAGCACATCATCTGGATCCTGTACCATTGGGAGATAAGGCCAGAGATGTGAGGTCTCAAGTTGTTTTAATTGGAATTTCACTACCCACAGTACATATGAGACAAAAAAAACAAAATAAATTCTGTCGCTATTTCCACATTTTCATGACAAAGATTCATCCCAACCATAATACCATAATATAACCATAATATGACTCTTATATTAACACACTTGATACGATGCTATGGTGCTGATAAGTCGTTGCCTGTTGAGAGACATTTACGAGAATATTACCGAGCTTTTGGCTTTTGGGCAAGATCTATTCTTGTCAGACAGGGCGTCGCAGACCGGCCTGACTAATGATGTGGACTATGGGCCGCTGCAGGAGGGATCAGTGACAGCTTAATGAGGCCACAGGGCTTCTGTGATACAAAGAAACACACAGCGCTATAGAGGATAAAAAATGGTGAATACAGTATGAGGGAGCACACAGTTAAAATTAATAAGCGGTGTGATGTTTCGCACTAGGGCTATGCAAAAAAGTGATTTTCAATATTGTTAAACTGACCTGAGAAAAAGTTACATTTAATTCCCTTTTCCAAACAGGATAGGTGGATGGTTTGGATGGTTTGTATTATAAATCAAAACTCAATGGCGGAATTTTGATGACATTTTAATCTGTGCCCTAGGTAATCAAAATCAATCATGCTAACTCCATCCACAAGAAGTCAAAAAGTTTTGTGGCTCAATGGACAGAGAATTTACCCCTAAACCAAATATGACCAGTTCGAGTCTAGTTGATACACACATTACTTGGTGAAGAAAATAGTCAAGCATTATAGTGCTTTATGGACTAAAAAGGGGACAAAATGTATCACTCAATCAGGGCCAAAACATAGGCACAAACAAGATCAGATCAAAGATGTCACATAGTCCATAATGTTATTGTAATACCTCTTCTTATATGATAATGATATAAATAAGGAAGAATCCCCTTAGAGTTTTGGATTATTATAAAGTGACAACTCATACCGGAGTTTACGCCTCTTTTTATGTTGTGCTGCTTGTGTTAGTGTGAGATGATTCACCCGAGATAATAGTGAGAAACGGCTGCCCCTTGTGTTGACACACCCGGAGACCGGAGCAACCCTGGGAGCAACATGGTTGAGGTGCGTCATTAGAGAGTGTTGAAGTTGACAAACAAGAAAACAGGAAGACCTTTTGGGGTACATTTTCACTATATCTGAGTCTCACCCATTCTCTGCTGCATTCAGAAGGACTGTACTGCAACAAATAAATATATTGATTAGTTAAAATGACTTAATTTCAGAATAGTAATTGTGAAGTGAGAATGGATGATTTTGCTTTTGTCTTAAACTTAGTATCACCTCAACAAATATTTGGCTTTCGATGTAGCATTGATGGACTTAAAAGGATCCTAAGAAGCAGTGGCCCACAGTGGTACAATCAGTGATACCCATACCGCAGTTTGAAAACCACTGGGCTACTACTTCTTGATGCATAGAGAAGACAATTTTGGGCCTTCAGTTGTTGTTGTCGGACCTAGAAAGCTAACAGAGACAGATGTGACTAGACCTGCATCGTCATCTTGAACTCTTTATAGATCTTTTTTTATGATTTGTAGCAGAGCAGATGCCTCACTGATGCTAATTTTTGTCAAACTAAAATATGCATATCCGGAAATAGTTCATGTCAGAGAGCCTGTGTAACAAACAATAGAGGTGTCACTTTAGCAGAATCTACAAAGTGGGATGCTTTTTGGCAGCTCTCAAGGGAGACCATCTGGAAAACATTCAACCCATTTTACCTGAGCAGCATATTGTGAGTGTTCAGACAACAACAATAATAATAATAATAATAATAATAATAATAATGTCTTATATAGTGCTTTTCTAGACACTCAAAGATGCTTTACAATTTCATGCATTATTCATTCACTCCTCAGTCATAGTCGGTAGCTGAAGCATGGCTGCCATTTTTCCTACAGTCCCACCTGACCACCACAGTCATAGAGTCACACAGTGCTCAGGGACACAACGACAGAATGCACTCGGGTGGGGATTCAAACCGGCTACCCTATGGTTGCAGGGCAAAAAATGGACTTTGGACATCTCTAATTACATATGAAGATTAGTTTTAGGTCAGGCACTGGTTCCTGAAGCAACCATTATACAATGTTCAAAGTCAGGTCAGTAAAGAAAGTAAGTGCAAAAGGAAGCAGAGCTGGTGAGGTGACGTCCCAAAAGAGCAGCACAAACTCAGCGTGGCAGCTCACCCCGGCCGCCTCGACACCACAAAGCACCGCAGGGCATTAGCTTAGAAAGAGCTTGGAGCTGTTTGTTGATAATGCACACAGGCTGCCTTGATATTGGTCAGTTTTGCCTCTGAATATTTTGTTTTATTGTAAAAAATATGTTATTATGATGTGACTGGAAATGCTATACTGATATAAAAACAACAATACTGTTTTGATGTAGTCAATGATTTTAAACAAACTTTCCCCATTGATAGCAGATTAGCAGGATCGATTGCCAATCCAGATACAGAAATATTAAATAATGTAATGATAGTAAGTAAGTAATAAGTAATGATAGTAATAACATTATCATCACATCATCATTCATTACAGCAGCACAGAATAAACAGGTCATGCCACACTTTCACAGGCTCAGATTTGGTATATGCCATTGCTTGGTCAAATTTAAATATCTTTTACGGGAAGTATTTTTAGACCAAAATTAATTCAGTTAAAATTGTGCACCTGCAGCACCCCCCTGCCCCCCTCCTCTCCTGTGGTCCTCCCTAGTGGTGACATTAAACAGCGAGCTGCCTCCGCCTCCGGTCTAAGGAATAGGTCAGCTCCCTGGCTGCTGTCTGCCTGCAGATAGACAATGTTTACCCACATGTCTGCTAACACACACATTCACACACCCACCAACACACACACAAACTATATGCACATAATAAGACCTGGAGTACACACAGTTGCTTTTGTGGACATCAATTATTCATCAATCTCTTGACCAATAAACTCAATTGTGAGATGTGATGAATCTGAAGTGCTGAATAACTTTGACTAGGCAGCCGTCAAACATTCATTTTGCTATAAATGCGTTTCAGATGTATTTTTCACTGATGACTGACCCACTAATACTACTACTACTACTAATACTACTACTACTACTACTACTACTACTACTACTACTACTACAAAATTAACTGTAAAGCCCGAGTGTCCTACAATGCATTGCTATCACTATCTATTTGCAATTTCAACATGTGCCTAGGAAAAACATGTTGCTTCACCTGATTGCCAGCTGGTATACTGTATGACACTGTTCTTTTCTAATGTTGTGACTTTCTTACCATGTTTAACCATGTTTCCATTGTGGTCATGAACAGACAGTAGATCTGTTTCTCTTGTATCCGCTTTACAGCTCAAATCTGGAGGTTTCTTGAAATAAGAAACTCAAAACATGACTGACCAATAGTAGTCAAGTTTGAGTTTAGTGCCTCCCTTGTCCTCTACAGAAACTGGGCTACTACACTGCTAAACAACTCCACAACTCTGACATGATAAGAGTAAAATAATAGTTATGACATTACCTAGGGTCAGCTAGTCAATTTAATTAATCTATTTATAAATTTAAGAAGCTTCCAGACTACAGCTTTAAGTTCACACAAACCTGCTGGCTATTTATCTCTCAGTTGATAATAAATGCAACTTCTTCCCTAATATTTTTGCTTCTGCATCAAAAATACTCCCCCTTGCAGGTACGTATAAGGCAGGTCTATGCATGGTGCCGTTTCCCCGTGGTGAGCCCACATCTATCTGGATATGAATAATGACAAAACATGTAATTACATCAGTGCGGTGCCTTGGGAGATGTGTTCGCATTAATATGGTACACCGGAACACCCCCCCCAGGACGGGACGCACCAGCCCAACACGCACCTTCCGCACCCCCCTCCCCTACCCCGCTCATTCACGACCCCCCAGGTGTCTTCCGCTGTTTACACACACCTCAGCCTCATTCGTCACACCACTGGCACACACCAAGGTCAATGAGGCGAGCCGCCATCGGAAAACCAGGGTAAGAACCAGCTCCGACAGCGAGCATACTGGAGGAGGAGTCATTTAGATCACTTAAGTCAAACTCACTGAGGGGTGCGGACATAATAAAACTAAATAGGGCTGGGAATCACAGAACACAGTATGGTATGATTCACAACACAAAGTTATCAGAGGAATTGGTGAATGAAAGTGTGAAAACAGGCTAATATTTGTACTTTTTTAACAGACAAAAAATGTAACGTATGCAAATCTACAGTAGAATACAGTCATATATTTCAGGTAGGGGTGTGGCAAAATCTTGGTGAAAAGCGTCAGATGACACAGGAAGCTGCTGGTATCCCCCAAACTAGTGGTGCTCTTGGCAAGGGTGAAAGTTCATTGATCAAAAATCAAGGAACTCACTTAGTTTGCAAAAATTTCAAAAGACTTTATTTAATTTCGGGCTAGGAGTCATGAAACCACACCAGGCGGCTTGTGACTTGTTCAGGGTGTGAATGACTATGAATGATTGGTGAGGGTCTGTTTTTTGTTCATAATCTGTAGAGAGGAGATCTATGGAGGAAGGCTCAACAATTTGTCATATTTGTAATGTTGTTTACTGCGGATAACTTAACAAAATGAATGTAAATGCCAATCAATAAAGTTTTTATTTCAAATTATTACATTCATTTGAGAAATGATGTAAATATTGTCCATCCTTGCCATTTAAAACTCCCAAGATCTTTAAAAAAAAATATTATTAGGCTCAAAATATGGTCTGAATCATAATTGGATGTGTATATACAAAACATAAATTCACATGCAAGTAGCCACAGTAGTAGTACAGCAGTTGCTCAGTCATTTTACATTGTCTATAGTCATTAAAGGGGAACTATGCAACTTTTCACTGGTTTGGTCACATTTCTCCTTCACAGAGCGCCCCCTACAGTTTCAGAGAATAGCACTGTCCACAGATAAAACACACAAGAATATACACTTTATATATCGACTCAAAAAACACAAAACACTTGGAGCTCTCTTTGTAAAAGCTTGTTTAAAATAATTAGTGATTTTGTCAAGACCTGTTACTTGACCAGAGACTTCCAGGGATATTCATCCTGGCAAGGAAGCGTCATTCACGCCACAACGACTCATTTACGATCACACTGACTGAAGTTTTGTTAAAGTAAAAAGTTGCATAGTCTCCCTTTAACACATAATATGATGTGATAACATAATGCATATCAATAGGGCTCTTTTAAATCATAATTAATCATGCTTTTCTGTGCACTTGCTTGTGAACTTCCTGTGCACCGTATTATGTAACATTTTCATTCTTCCTCCACATACATTAGCAATGCCCCCCTATACAATCCATGTGACAGGCATGTTGTTTGGGTAGAGCTGAATATACCACCCCTAACATAAATTACATGACATTACCATGGCTTTGCAACTGTCAGTGGGCGGTACATAGGAGCAGGTGCACATGTTGTCATCAAAGATAGGGACAAATAATTGAACCGGACATTGCTTGAGCTGTAAGTGAACCTCTATAATGTAGATCCTGTTGTATAACTTCCATTCATTGAGCCATCTATTCATTTACTTAGTGTTGGTCTCTCATGACAAAGTGCTCACTTTCTGAGACATTCACTGACAACCATTCACTCCATTTTATATTCACTTAACTGCTTCTACTGCCTTGAATCAAACTGGCCACTGTGTATATAACATGTGTATAATAACAGATACAATATTTACATACAAAAAAAAAAAACACTGACCAAGATAGATAATGTTATCAGCATCTAAGCCAACCATTTATTGCTAAAAACTGAATACAGGCCTATTATAACCCAGACCTGAAAAGGAGTCAAGTGTGTGACCTACTCATGTGTAATTAAGTAAGTATTAGGTAGCCTTACTGTTATGGCTAAACTCTCCATAGCCCCACGCAGCTCATATTTCTATCACCCTAATGTGTTTGTACTTCGCCGATCCTCACTAATTGCTCAGTGCGGAGCTGAATGGACTGATGCGTGTCTATGTCCGGGAGCGGCGTATGTAAATCACAGCTCATTTGCATCCGGTGATGAGTCTTCTGACGTCCATCACGCCACAGCTAATTGTCTGGAAACCATAATTATGGCGGGATATTGTTAATTGCCCATTAATTAGAGCGTCACTCCCTTCAGTCGACCTTCACATCTTTTTCCGGAGGACGATTCTTCTCCCTCCTCCCCTTTTTAGATTTATTTTTCCCATAAACCTGAAATGTCTCGGTGCTAAAAATAAACCGCGTCTCACAGTGGGTACGTAGACTCACTTCCTGTTCCCACAACAATTAATCAAGAGACTGTACGTCGAGGAGTAAATGAAGTTACCTTTCCCCAGGTATGTCAGCAGCAGCCCTCAGGAAATGAGTTTTGGAGAAATGGCTTGTTTTATCCACAGTTCGTTCCCTGTTTCTGTTACTGATGGAGCTAACGGAGGCTTCCTGTAGAGACGGGATAATAAAACAGCAGTCGTTCTGAAGATGGCATCACAGCAAACTCTACAGCAATATAAAATCAGTTTGTGTGTAAAAAACATAACTACAGTTGGTCCAAGTGGCATGGCACAAACTCTAATTTGATGTTGCTGTAGAGGCCAGAGAAGGGAGAAATGTAAATTAATATCTACTTCACAGTCAGTTTGACTTATTTTGATTGTTTTATCTCTTACTATAGGCCTGAGGTGGAGAATACCTTTGATAATTGCTTGCCGCTAGATAGTCTAGAACAGGGGTGGGCAAACTTTTTGACTCAAAGGCCACATAGGGTTTAAAAATGTAAACTGCCACCATTTCTTGACAAATGAGACAAACAGCCTTCGATCGGACCTCAGTGAAAAAATATTTCAATGTGAGGTTAACTGGTTACTGCAGGTTATAACAACATAAGTGATAAATTGGCAATATTTTATAATTTAAAAAATACGAGAAAATGCTTGGCGGGCCGGATTAAAAAGCCCAAAGTTTGCCCACCCCTGGTCTAGAGAGTAGAGTATTAAATTCACCAGTTCACACACAGTGGAGCCAATCCTATCTACTTTTTTATTGTTTGTATTTTGTTAATAGTTTATATACATCTCTCTCTCTTTGTGAAGCCCTCTGAAGCAACATTTTTGTGTTATAGGGTTATACAAATAAAACTGAATTGGTTTATAAAAGGACCTTAATGGAAATACTGTATTGTACTTAACCCGCATTGCCTATGAATGAATGAATGAATGAATGTGGTGGTGGTTGGAGTGGCTGTAGGCGCAGACTGGCAGCCACCCTCTCTGTCAGTGTGCCCCAGGGCAGCTGTGGGTACACAAGGAGCTTACCACCATCGGGTGTGACTGTGGAGTGAATGAATAATGTAATGTAAAGCGTCTTTGAGTCTTGAGAAAAGCGCTGTATAAAACTA
>JAVQKC010074526.1:0-10405 GCA_036025475.1 Philypnodon macrostomus | reverse complement strand
GGTACACTGTGGAGAATCACTGTACCACGTTTCATTGCTCTCTGCCAAAGTTAGTGTGTCCAGGGTCCCTTAGGGGTCAAAAACATGGGGGCGCTATTGAGGCATTCTTAAGTTGACCTCTGTAATTTGCCTATGTACATTAAAAATAAACTAGCCCGGATCACTGTGCCAAAACGCGGACCAACCTACTTCCATAATATCATTGTTTGCCGATATAATAATGAAATTCTACAGTGAGCTAAGACAATATTATAGTTTTTAAATGCTCTAAAATCACTTTATGGTATAAGTTTACTGCAGGCTAATCTTCTGCAATTGTACATGACCTAAATTACTTCTGGCTGGCTTCAGAACTGTCTTTGCAACAAATTATAATTGGAGCTTTCATATCTATCAACTTATGCAATGCATGTCTTCTGAGGTGAGCAAATGACCTTAAAGCGGAACTAATTTAATCTGGAAAGTATTTCCTGTTTATTTATACAAACATAGATCCCCTCCCAGCTCCTGTCTGCTCTTATTAACCTGACACAGTGTTTTGAACCACACATCTCAAACGCTGTCAAAACAGGTCGTCCGCAATCTGGCTGATGTCAGCAAACACAATGGCCATGGGGACATCTGACAGGTGTAAATAGGTGCACATCTGCCCCCGACAGCCCAACCCCGAGACACATAAAGATGAGCTACAAGTGACTTTGAACCTTATATCTGTGACAGCAGCGCATCAATAAAGGGCAGAAATCAACTGGGTATAAATCAGAACTAAACAAGATATAAACTATATCAGCTAGATATAAACTATATAAGGTCAAACCAGGTCTAAATCTAACTGAGAACTAATGCATGTCTAAACCATATAAGTAAAAATCTTTAACGATAAGTCACCCCAGGACTAAACCAGGTTTTGGGAGGGGAACACACACACAAAAGATTAACAACAGGAACAAACCCAATAAAGGTCCAAATCTGAAATAAATCAGATCTAAACCAGGTCTTAACGGTCCATCTCTGAGACATACAGGGCAGCTACAGTTGACTTTGAACCACAAATGCCCTTAGGCTGTGACAATAAGTGTGACAAAAGCAAATGTGAGCTGGTGAAACTAAGAATACAAATCAAGGAGAGGAAATCTAATAGGTGTAAAAAACATCTCATTATGTTTACATGAATTCAGCTGACATTTTGTAAAATACACGTATTCATTTGTGTCTAGTAACATACATTTTTATACAGTTTGAACATTTAATAAAAGCCACATACACATTTTAAGCCCATTCCAAAGACAACAGTATAGGGACGTACACACAATTTCATTCCATTAGACCTAGGCTTTTCTTTGTGATGACTAACTCTGAGCTGATAGTAACATTTGTTGTGATATTTTGGCAACACAACATTCCATATACCTCAAACTGCCCCAAAATGTCCCTTCAGCCCTTCAGATTTTCACCCTTCAAAAAATCCAAAGCTCTCTTAGCCTACAGCAGCATTTCACTCTTGACTATGCTCTGCCATCTAGTGGAGGATTCAGGAAGAGCAGGAGGTGAAGACGTCTCCAAAGTGCAACAGGGAGTGTGTCTATAAAAAAGACTGATCCCGCTGTGTATGCACTTAAGAAGGTGAACGGGTGGGAAGGCGATAGATGTGGCTCTAAAAGTCTACTGCTGAGCACTCAGACCGGCTCTTTTAATAAACTAACCAAGGCATTGTGGGTTAGACTGTGGAGGTATAATAGTGGAAAATGTAAGTGTGCCATTTGACAAGGGAGCAAACTAAATGCATTTATGGAGGTAACAGCCCCTCACCTAAATACCCGTATACACACAAAATGCTTAGTAGGAGAGTGAGTCAAAAGCGCCACCAGGGGGAGCAGTGACCAGATGGCAGACCTGCTAGGCACCAGCTTAAGACCTTGTTCCTCTGTCTGTATACTATGTGTGCTTTAGTGATGAAAGGCAGGTAGGCAGAATATACAAGTGAATACATGCAGTGAAAGCAATCTATGCAATTCCTAATAAAGTAAGCAAAATCTGAACTATATCTACTGGACTACAACAGAAAATCAAGGTCAAAATCTAGCGGAGAATGTCTGCATATGAACTAAGATGATGCTAAAAGACAGACTTGATATAATATAAATACAACTACAGTGTGCTAAAAATAAGTGCTTGTTCAGAAAAGCAATTTAAACATACCTCAGAATGTTATATTTACTTGAGTAACTTTTTAAATGCATTGTACTCCATAGAGTATCTTTACTGCACAATACTTTGAACTTTTACTTAAGTATTAATATTTTGAAGTAACTGTACTCTTACTTGAGTAAAATCTTGTACTTTTACCACCTCGGTGTGTCATGTAAGAACAGCTTTATGTGAAAAATGTGATGATGTGGAAATTCTGTTCCTTGAAGTGAAATTCTGTTCCTTATGTGAGTAAAATTATTAACACAAAAAATGTGTCACAACTGGTTCTTAAATTACTTACCTTGTTACAGGTTATGTGTGTATCTGTTTATGCATACAGTGATGTCTTTATGAAGAAAGCAAAGCATACAGGCACAATTATGTAGCATTAAAATACATGTTATTGGGGGCCGGCCGACTACTGTAAAAAGAGGCTGTAGTCACCATTATATTGAAAAAAATCCACTGAATTGAAAAAAATCCATTAAGTGCGTGCATCAGATAAGTGTAAAAGAAAAGGTCGATATCAATTCTCTCGTCAGTCGCTGCAGAAAAACAGCATTCACTTAATGTTCTCACTGACCATCTGTCTCCGTCTTCAATGTACATTTTCACCTCTATCAACGGATATGTTACATATATGATTTTTATATTTCAAGGTAAAAACATCTACTACTGTCATCTGACTAAACAAAATATAATAATCATTATATAATAGGAAGATAAAATGCTAAACCTATGTTATATATATATTTCTCATGGGCATATATCTGCAGTCTTTGGGCTGCTTTAATAAAATGTTAAGTCTGGCTAGAGGAAAAGGTCAATCAGGGATTATTCTGTTTCATTTTGTAGATGTATAGTACTGAGGAAAAGTGTTAGGTAAGTGTCAAGTAATGTAGGAAGGCTTTCAGAATAATGTGTCTGTGACCATTCTGACATAATCCAACATAAGCCTTGGCATTTAGTTAGTAGGCTACTTCTAGAACTATCTTAACCTGGGTTAGCTTCACAAACCTGATCTAAACATTGAGTATTAATCTGAAATGAGCATGGAGAGACAGAAAGATGTGAGCCTACAACCACCAATGAAATGGTGGGAAGAACTTACCTGCGTTTCTTTATGCAAGACTTTTGAGTACAAAATGTGGCCTCTCTGAAATTTCAAAAAAAAAAAAATGCATATCTCGTGTCCTGATTTGCACAGTACTGTCATATCATATCTGCTTGGACTAGATCTCTATATGCATCAATAACAAAGCAGAATGCCTTTAGTCGCTATGAGCTCAGTTGTTTTGTTCAGTTCAGCCCAGGCCATATCGTCTGGTGTGGTTCAAAGCTAAATGTCTGCTTTGCCTCCAGTGAGCACAGAGCTTCACTGGGGATAGCTTCAGAGCCACGGGAGGCAGAGTGTGAGTAATACTTTAAAACTCAACACTTACCTAGAGTGAGGCAGCCAGTGGGAGCCGGAGGGGAGGAGAGGGAGAACCAGAGGAGACGGGAACGCCGCGGGAAAGGTGACCCGTAAAAACCAAGGGCACCATTCAACCAGAGAGAGGGCGAGGGTGAGAGCGAGAGCGAGAACGAGAGAGAGAGAGAGAGAGAGAGAATGGAATAATTAGTTTTGTAGATTATACTTAGAAGCATGTTAATTATGAAATCGACATTTAGAGTGCACTGAAATTCGTCCTAAATCACACACATTCAAAATAAAAGGTTAGGTACGATCATTTCAACGTTTTAAATGTACCTATTTTTATTCTGGGCACCACCAACACTACGGGAAGGTAATAACTGAACAGATTACCATACATTTTTACATTTCTAAAAGCTCTGCACAGACTGAGTGACCAATAAGGCCATTTTAGACAAATTCATACAATGAGAAATGGCATGTAGATAAGTTACATGCATTTAAAAATAGCCCAATAACCTTTCAGGTGTTTGACTAGAATATTTGCATTTTAGATGTACCAAATGCAGCTTGAAAAGACGAATAATGGCATTTTTATTCACACTGTGTCTGTATGGAAGACAGAATAAATGCTAAAATGTATCTGCTTTTTAAAAACTTTGAGCCCACGGAGAACATTTTAACACCACTATTATTAGTTTGGTGTTGTTCCTGTGGTAAGAGTGTCCACTCCACCCCCATTCACCTGAGCATCGAGAGCTGACCCATCCTGTCTTGGGAATAGCACTAAAGAGCATAAAACCTCTTGTAAGATGAATACAGAGATGCCTGGGCCCCACTTTAGTGGGAGCAGAACTTTGCAGGTTGTCTGACTTGTACGACTGATAAAAAGTGCTTTCTAGCCAACCACTTGAGTGAGGAGTTTGACGAAAAATTGCTGCTGCTTTTCAACAACTTTCAAAAGTATAGCACACAGAGAGACAGCATGAAAACCAGTTGAAAGAGATTTGATCAAGAAATAGCAATGAAATGTGAGCAACTGATTAGACTGCCTCTAATTGTACAATAAAACACACAGCTTCATAAAATCACTAACTTTTTTGCTTTGTCCAATAAGATGCAAAGTGAGCAGTGAGAAGAAATTATTCATTTTTTGAGTGGATCAAATCTGATCTCAACATCATCAAGTCTGTCTGTCAGCAGCCTGCAATCATGAAATGGTGGGAAGACTTCAAAAATGTATACCAGAAAGCAGGTGTGGTTTCTTTCACATCTTTAATGCTGTTAACCTAACATCATGTGTTGGAGCCAGCTAAGAATATTTGTCCCAGTCGAAAGAGACTTTATCAAGAAGTGATTTGTGACAATATGAGTGCGTCAGTTGAAAAAGTCCTCTTCTTAATGTAACTGAATGAACTACTGCTATGACTGCAATCCTATTCTGCTGCAATACAGGAACGATTACATATTAGAGGGATTGGCTCTCCTTGTGGCTTTTTTAATTGCCTCCCGCCTTTTAATAGGGTCTATCTATCACTCTCCTCAGCAGCCAAGGGGCAGGCTGCAAAATTCTCAGTTCTAGAAAAAGAAAGAGACACATTTATTACTTCTTCTTCTCCTCACTGGCAATAACAGCACAACATCCGACCGCTCAAATCCTCTGGTCGCTCAATCACAAAACACAAAGTCTGTCTAGCCGCAGCATCAGATGCATTTCAATCACTTTTCTTCACAAGTCTGGGGGGAAAAACGTCAAAAAGTCCAATTTATCACACCTCAAACACAGTATCTTAGAAACAGCAGTCCACATTACATCAAATATGCAACTAAACCAGGCCCGGAAAGAGCTACAGCCCAAAAAGAGATTGTATTACTCTATTATTCAAAGCAGAGATGGGGGTTGTACAAAGAGACATGCTGTACAAGATGATGATTGCTATTGCGTTTTGCCAAAATGTCCTCAAAGTGCTACAGAGTAAATCCCCGGTGAGAAGAGAAGAGCACATGCAGCCACTTTACATTATTAGAGGTTAACAATACAGGCGGGCTTTTGACAGCAGTGGAGTGACAGGCCTGTTTTTGTACCAGTTTCATCCATTTGTATCGAAGGAAAGCTACAGGTCACTTAAGGCCTTAAATGTCAGCTTTTTATTTGAATATAGCTGGTAATTATTTGAATATTTTTTTTATTTTGATTTTGTGTGTTTGCTGATTACTGTCAAGAGTTGCAAGCTGGAGTCTTACCCTGCATCTATGAGCTTTAGGCAGGATACACTTTGAACAATGGCCAGTTAGTCAAAGATAACAACATTGACAGAGAATCATTACACTCCCATGCATTCACTAGAAGCATTTTAGATTTACCTTTACACAATTATGTGTGTGCCTTTTGGACAGTGGGTTGGTATGGTATTGGGCCTAACCAAGCATCTATGGGCCTTTGGTGGTGAAGTACATGCTTTTGAATGGCCAGTTAGTGCAAGGGAGACAGACATCGACTATTGCACTTATTCAATAGGGGCAATTGGGATTTGCAAAGTTACAAACAATATATAAGGCGGCACTAAATGTGTGCCTTTTGGAAAGTGGGATGATATTGTATTATTCAATAGTATACTGGTTTGACAGCCCAAAACATAATTTAATATCATACAATGCACATTTCAAGTGTGTTTTCACTCCAATTACCATTTCAGCTCTACCTTAAACTGATCCCAAAATGTGCCGAATGCCTGTTTACCTCGTCTTGAGTGGAACAAATCCCGCTCTTGACTTTGTACACTGCAGGATCATTAACGTGAATGAGTATTGGCCTGTCACTTGGCTCTTAACAGCTGATCAAAGGAGAACAAAAAGCTGGTGTGAAAATCCTAATTCTTTAAATAAGGAGCCGAGGGATTGAACTCAATCAAAGTTCAGAGCATCTTTGAAGCTTCACATCGGATTAAGACCAGATTCTGGGTTTAATGACAAAGCCCCTTGGTTTCCCCAAAAAGATGGTAGATAGAGCAACTGGTTTAAATAGATCAGTTGAACAGGCAAAGCAGGAGTTTGTGAAGGAAGTGCAAAAGAAGAAAAAATAACTTGCCATGCATTTTGCTTGAGGCCAATTGAGGTGATCGAGAGGCATGTGATCGCCTCATACCAGAAGGACTTATACTATTGATTGTATATGCTAAAATGTTATACGTATACAAATACAAAACTCATTGCACTACTTACCCTATTTGGCCTTTTCATTGGCTGAAGAAAGCACAACTGTAAAGGGAGTTATTTTATATTCTATTTCATTATTTAAGGAAAACAGCCTTATCACATCTGACAACATCAGGGCCACATTGACACAGAAAACAAACAATAAAATAGCTTTTAATAATGGTCAGTTACCTGAATGCTGCTCAATATATGTTCACATGATAAGCAATTTCCACTGAGTTATGGCACTGCTTTTCTCTAAATGGCAGCAATAAAAATGTGATAATATGTGGTTTGTTTTGCTCAGAAAGACTATACACTTAATGTTCATCATTTACATTAAGTGTAGTAAGTCCAGTCCTCCACCATCCTTACACACAAACACAAAGCTTTGTTTAAATTACCCAGTCTGCCTCTGTGCGCCCTGTGAAGGACACCAAACATCCATCTAACTCACATCACTGTCAAGGAGCCTTTGGCAGAGCCGGCTGCTGCCCACTCGCTTCCTTCAAACCCAAATTCATGACAGATCCCATTTCCTCGCTCACAAATGGGCCAGTCCCACGAGGAAATGAGGTGCGTGCTTTAAGCTGCACATCAGCCTCCTATGGGTAAACACACTGAGTCAGCATTTTAAATTATTCTCAGACAAACCACACCGTTTAGACTTATGAGGGGCAATCCAGTTGTCCCCAGAAGTTAGACTTTTGAGAGCCAATGGCATAATTCCTATTAGCTGGTGTAGAATAATGTTATATATAAAAATACTGTAATATTTTTCGAGCATGTGTTATTTTCCAATGAACTACCTACTACTGATTATTACCTTTACCTTTATTATTACAAAATTACAAAATCAGCTAGTACAGCTTTAATTGTGGGTGAACAACATTTACATAATAGTTCTGCTAACAGCTACATAGATTATACATACAACTGTTTGCTTAAAGTGACTTGACAAATATGAGATGAGAAATCCGTGAACCGACTTCCAACCTCCAAGGACGACTTGATGCATTGGCTAAACAATATTATATTTGGCTATAATTTATAATATAGAGATCAACTAACCATCCAAGTGGATACATTACACAAAACCAAATGAGCAAGATCATCAACAGTAGTGAAAATATTTATAGGCCTGGTTTTATTTTGTATTTAAAAAGTACTGCAGAATAACTGTAGTTTGAACATGTGAGACATTCATTGAATCAGCTGTAGCATTAGAGCTCATCCTTCTACTGCTGCAACCATGAAGTGGACATGTACCTATATATATACGATTTTCTATTTGAGAGAAAAGTGATCCTCGGATGAAGATGATAAAGTTTAAACAAAAAAGCTTTCTTTCAGATCTTTGTTCAAGAGTTCTTCAGTATTTTCCAAGCCATCTTATAATAATTCTAACAATAGCCAAACTGAACTTTATATTGACTGAGTATTTGTTGAAGAGCTTTTCACAAAACTGAACCGCAGATATATTTGCACACAGGCCTAGTTTGATTTCTCTCTTTAGCCTCTATTCCCTGCCACTAGCTGTTCCTTATGCATTTCTGTCTCTATATCTACCATCATGTTGTTTGAAATGTTACAACAAAAGGCCTTGTGGGTATCATTGTCACAAGAGCAATTGATTGGAAGATCAAGAACTACATCTATTCAATTTACCTTGAATCATGTCACTTCTTAGTGGCCACAGTATATCCTCCATGTCCCTCCATGTCTTGTGCATATTTATTATAGTGTCCTCCTCTCACACACAGCACAACAGCCCAGTCTGTCAGCCATAAAAGTCAAGGCATAAAACATTATGATTCTAGTTTCTGCCAAACTGTAATTAGATTGTATGTAAAGCCCTTTTTTGCTCCAGTGACCTAAACGGTAAATCTAATGTCACTTTTCAACAGTAAAAACATTGTTGTGCGGCTTTAGCTAAATAGGTTGGTTACTAAGTCCAACCGATTTAGTCATTGGGTAACAAACAGAGCTTGACATCAGTACTAGTCAACGAGTCAAATGGATAGATTTGGGCTTGTAACACATACACACTACATGAGCCAATCTGTCCAGGTGGTTCTTATACAGGTATTTTAACTATTACTGGCCTGACTTTGTTGCAATGATGTTTTTATAGAATCTCAATAGTTACATCTTCTCAGCATGTGTGTGATTGATGAAAATCGTAAATATCTACTTACATTTGAAGACCGCGAAGAAGTTAATACAAAACGTACTCTTCAGCCTTAGTTATATACATCATTAAAGTGTTATATCCTCCCTCAAACTGTAGAAAGTAGTTTTGTAGCAGAAAAGTACAGTTCAATTTCCTTGGGGACTGGCCGGTGGTGAGCTGAGCCACTGCAGTGGATCATTTGGAGCCGGTGGGAGGATGTTAAGAGGATGTTCTTTCACCTCTCGGTAACAAACATTCACAAAGTGTAATGTGTAGCTGGTGTTGAGCCTGTTTAATCTGTGATAGGGCCGTCCTCTCTGGGCTATACTCAGGCTGCACTGAGGAGGAAAGAAGAGGAAGAAGGATTAAAGCCCTTCTGACTTCTGATACACTGTAAGTTTAGCTTGAAGAAAATCATCTCACATCAAATTAATACTTAACTTATCACTGGGGAGAACGCTACTGGACTGCTGATTAGATTAAAAGTATAGTCCGGAAGTTCCCTAAAATAGTCAAAAATGCTTTATCTAACCCTGTTCCATAATATAAAGTATTTAGCCCCTCCACTGACCTCTATGCATCATCAGATCAGATCGGGTTTCTGGTAAAGGAATTTCATTTAAAAACTCATAAAGAAAATTGCAAAGCAAAGCAGCCATTACCAGGAAAAATTGGATGGTTTAACTCTTGCAATTCTAGAGTGATAGATTTTGAGAAATAGCTGACCGGAGACTGTTTAAAATTTGTTTGGAGACGTTGCCTGAGTTGTTAACAGATGCTGCTTGCTTCATCATTTCTGGAAGGTCCATTTAGGCTGAGATGATTTCCGGGCCATTTGAATGTCACAGTGTTGCTTTATAGCTCTACACAGCCTGCTCAAGTTATTTCACTGTGAGTTCACTTTCTCTGATGCGAGTGAGTGAGGGGTGAACGTGAACACTTGGAAATGTGTGGATGAGTTATAGTGTTTGCAGGACAGGACAGCGATCCATCAATGTGAGCCAAGGACCAACTGTCAGTGTGAACTTAGGACGTGACATTTGTTTTGACAAGTAACTTATGGAGTTCAGATCACATTAGGAGCATTCAAAGGTCAATGTCAGGATTATATGCTAAGACACTGATGAAGCTTTGCATTTGGATTCATAACTCAAATTTACTTTATTCATGTCTTTACCAATGATGATAAATTAATCATGGACTTTTATCATCAATAAATATTTTTTTACGGGTGTATAGTCCGTACGTTTCTTAAAATAAAAAAATGTTAGAAAATGTATCTGACCCTGTTCTGTGATAGTAGTAAGTAATTAGTTATTATTATATCGGCGAAAACAGCGTGTCGCCGATATTATGGAATCACGTCGGTGCGCGTCCGCGTCCGCAGATCCTAGCTGTGAACGCGATAACTCAAAAACAAATTGCCGGATCAT
>JAVQKC010074515.1:0-14171 GCA_036025475.1 Philypnodon macrostomus | reverse complement strand
CCCCCCCCCCCCCCCCCCCCCCCCCCCCCCCCCCCCCCCGTATACTGCAGACGTACTTGAGGCTGACTGCTTCAATAGAAAGTCCAAAAAGACTCTCTCTCAATATTGTAAGACGTGGGGTACAAAGGCTCAACTGGAACAGGAAATGTTTTGGTGTTTTGGTGGTATGCATATGCCTAATACTGAAAAACAAGATTTGTGTTTAAGACTACCTTTGATATTATAAGAGTTTACTGTGTTCGATGAGTTTAAGTATGGAATTTTGTGTGCTGATTCATTTGCTTATATTCATTTACAGACAGTAAAATGAATTCGACTAGTGTTATTTTAATCTGACACCAGGTGCTTCATTTCAACATTAGATCTATTAAACTGCAGCTCATGTTTTTATCTGAAAATCTTGACCGACAGAAAGAGGACAGCGTGAGGGAAAAGCAGAGATTCAAGGAGCTTTGTTTGACATAAATCAAAATCAAAGCTCTAAATTTATCTCTTACCTGTTCCTTCTTTGCTTCCGCTCTGATGTGTTCGCAGCTCCTCTGATTTGTAGAAGTCTATGCTCGCATATGTGTTAAGAGTGGAGTTGCTGCTACCTCCGGCAACCGATGTCCCGACACCCCCGACACCAGGACCTCCAGTGAGCAGCGAAAACAGGCGAGAAGGGGCTTGACTACTTGAGGGTCCATCCAATCCCAAATGGGGACTCTCTTTGCTGGCCAAATCTAGGTCTATATAGTTAAGACCTTGCTCTGTGGAGGATGTCTGATTGTTTATAGGGAGGGGTTGGGAAGGGGTGTCCGTTACAGCACCGTTGCCCCAAAGCATGCCGTCGAAACCCAGGCGGCGGGCCACGGCTTGGGCATGTTCTGGGAAAAGTGAGGCAGTGGAGGAAGAGGATGCTGTAGAAGTAGAAACAGTCGGGGGTGCCAAAAAGGTTTCAGAACAGTGCCGTCTTCTTCCTTGGGGGTCCGCCCTGATGACTTTGGCGCCGTGGTCCGGGTTGGGTGCTTTGGCAAGAGCAAAGTCTAGACCACGGGACATGGAGGATGAATCAATCCTGTTAGGAGAAGGAGCTTGTGGGGAGATGCTAGTTGAGGGTGTGTTGCTATTCAAGCTAAAAGCCATTTCTGTGTAGTCGCCACAAGATGTTGGGGATTCGTTAACCGATGGGACGATTTCCCGGCTTTTACGAATTGGGGCCACCTCTGCAACCTCCACCCGATTTTCACGCAAACTGCTTGTTCCCTCATTGCTAGTTTTAGGGGCATGAGCTAGTGTTGGTGGGGTAGGTGGAGTATGGAAAGTAGGGAAAACTAGAGGTGTCAATGAAAGAGGTGAGGGGGAAGGAGAAGGGCCTAAGTCCATGTTGACATACTCAGAAGCAGCCGGAGGGGTGATTGGGGCAGAAGGGCTACGGGACAGCGGGACGAAGTTGCCCAGGCAAGAAATTGGCCTGTTCTGAGGTTGCTGGCTACTTGAGGCATGAGGCAGTGATAAGCCATGCCTGAGACCCCTGCCGCGGCTACCGCCGACTCGGACCTGGTTGTTCTTTTCACCCTTAAACTCAATGCTGACGTACTCCCCTGGACTCTTGGGTTCTGGGGGAAGAGGGTTCTCCCGTACTCGTGGAAGGGTATTAGCTTTTGAGACGTCAACAAACAAGCTAACAGGTCTGCTTTTAGTGTGGCCGCCTTGCTTTGGGAGACCATTGGAAGCCTGTTTTTGCTGTAGCTTATTCCCATTTTTGGACTGAGATCCCCCGGCTTTTTTACCTGCTCCCTGGGGTGGCCTATCCTCACTCTCTCCCAGGCTTTCGCTGCTTGCTGAGCTGGAGGAGTACGAAGACGATGAGAGCGACAGGTGACGACCGCTGGCTGAATTACCAGGTGCTGCTTGCTCCTGTCGCCCGCCAACGCTCTGCCCGCTGCTCATTCCCCTGCTAGCATTGGGCCGCCTGCCTCGCCCCGGCCCATCGTCAAAATGTCCAGAGGGGTTATGCTTGTATGAACGGGGAAGAGAGTAGTAAGAATACACCATCTTGGGCGTTTGTTGATGAGAACTGTTTTCCAAATGTCCACTGTGATCAGGCGGGGGAGGGCTACCATTTATAGAGCGTGCACTAATTGGGGACATGTTCATATAGTCACTGCCAGCCCTACTGTCCGCACTACCGCTGCTAACCCACACGCCTCCAGAAAGACCCCGGTGATCCGGAGAGCAGCTGCTGTTGGGCGACATTATCATATAGCCATCAGAAGTGGGTGGCCTGATTTGCTGCGGTGGGGATACGCTGTTATTAGGGGTCATGGCCATATAATCATCTGCAGGTTTGGAGTCCATTTCGGGCATGGAGACCGCAATAGAGTGGGACAATGATGACTGAGGCTGGGTGACGCCAGGCAACATTGACATATAGCCATTGTCCACGCCTAAATCTATACTCCCACCGCCTTCTGTTTTAAATTCACCAGCTACATCCAAGTATGCGCCCCCACTGGCAACTGATTGTCTCTGAGTGGAAGAGGACGTTGTTGTAAAAGATTCACGGCTAGTGCTTCTTGACATGACGGCATAGTCGGCTGATTCTTCGTCTGTTGGCTCTTCTGCCCTACGTTGACGAGGAGCCAGTCTTTCAAGAGCCATAGGAGGCAAGGATGCACGCTTACTAAGCAACCTACGCTCAGCTTCACACTCCCGACTTGACGAACGCCGCAAAACCCTTCTGGCCTGAGACTGTGAGCTGCTACTTGGTGTTCCTGGTGCTGGCATGGGGCTATTAATCAAACTTCCTTGAGTTGTATTGCCACCCTCACTGCTTCGTTGTCCCATTAAAATATAATTTGCTCCCTCATCACCAATAGACTGGCTGCCAACACTTCCCACAGAGCTTCCTGGCAGGCTCGGGGAGGGCAGTAGAGCATGATCGCCCGGACTGGAGCCATACTCATCGGAGGAGCAATAGTCACTGGGAGAGCCTGAGACAGAGGCCCTGTGAGTGGGGACACGACTGTAGGCGCCACACCCCGCACCAGGAGCAGATGAGGCAACAGATACAAATTCAGAGCCATGTGCTGAACTAGAAGATGGGTTTGGATTTATGGATGGCGCTGGGGTTGAAATTGAGCGCATGAGCCCCAAAGGAGTTTTAGCAGCTGTGTTCGGGGCTGACCGGACGGACTTAGACCTGAGGATCGGGGTGGTGGAGCAGGACCCGTTGGTGGATGGACTGGAGCCTGGTCCTTGTAGAGATGTGGTCCCTGTTCCACTTTCCTCAGTTTTACCTCCGTCGCTGGCAGTGCGAGATCTGGGAAAATGTCTTGGAGTCGGAGAGGCGTTGGCACTGCCGACCCCTGCAGCTGCGCCGTTAGCACATCCAGGAGGTTCAGTGCGGGGCCGCCGGGTGAACCCCACCTGACTGGGAGGTGGGTTAGGATGGTGCCTGCGTGAGGGAACACTGATAGGATTAGAGGCAGTGGCGCCACCCCCTGGGCCTGAGTTTGACTGGGACTTGCTACGTTGGCGAAACTCCTCGCTCAGCGCCTTCATGGCTTCTAATAGGGTTTCATGCATGTTTTGGGCCACCACTGAATCATCCACCTGAGAAGTAACAAACATTTTTGTTTTAACAGTACATGTATAGCTGTGTATTATAAAGGCTAGTTTAATTTAGTTTAATTTAGTTTCAGACTTTTAGAGTTTACACAAAACCTAGTCTTTTGTTGATTTTGTGAACACAATGATACCCTTAATTACAAGCTTACCTGCATCCAGAACTCGCCTGGACCTGTCACAGCTGAACGTCCCACCTCAACAAAAAAGAAGTTTTCCGAATGGCCACATCGTCGGACATTCATCAGTTGTAGAACCACAGCTGCAGCGTCCGAGTTGAGTTTGACAAAGTTGACAGTCTTGTCTGTGAGACAGAGACGGTAGATTCCCACCAGGTTCTTGGCCTGACCGAGACCTTTGGGCCACACTTTCACCTGCCACACTTCTTTAAAGGCAGGTCCAGGATTGGGAACACCATAGTCCCCTGCTTCCCCACTGTCTGTAGGATTTTTACCTAAAATGAAAAAATAAAAATATTTTAAGGTCCTTTTATTGAAATGGGAAATTATATTCTTGGAAATAAACCTGAAGTAAACCTGCAACCTGCTATGACAGCAATGTTATGACCTTCAGTGTACATGGTCAAACACCAGTTGAAAGCACCCCTATTTACCTCTTTGTTGGGGGTAATGCAAGCTTTGCTGATACTGAGATTTTTAGCCAGATTTGAACTCAATCTCCACATGCAGCAGCTTGAGACACCTGTACCTGCAGGCTTCATACCTGGGGTCTCATTCGTCACCTGCGCATACACTTGACACGAGCAAGGAAAATTAAATTGTTGACAGTTGATGCACCTCTCAAAGTGATGACTTTGTCAAAAACAACCTTGGTCAATGCTTATGGAGGATATATGCAGTGAACAGCAAGCACTTAATTAGGCTCTTTGGACACTTTCTGGAGCCACTAAACACAATAAACAGGCTGATAAACTAATAAATGTCTTTTGGGCGAGAACAAGCAGTCCATTCAGCCTTTGTATTAGGTGCTCCATTCAGACATTAGTAATTACTGACCACAACATAAAGGTAGTTTGTTCATCTAAACCTGCTAAACCAGCTCGAGTCAAAAAAGTGACAAACTTACTTAACTATTTAACAGCATTTGGCCACCTGCTTTAAGTTTAAAGCCACCATTATTCCAGATCTGATAAGATAAGTGAGCTTATTAAGCCCAAAATTACCTTAATTCGATCAAGCTGTGGTGAAACAGTGAAAACGTCTGAGATTGTTTTAGAGATTTACCTCCAATGTCTGACTTCACTTCATATTAACAAATAGCTAAGGATTAATCATTTAATATAATGACTTATGTTTCAGGGTGGATGTTATCTCAGGAATCGTCCTGGACAGAGATCATTCTGAGGACAAAATCCATACATTTCATCATAATTGCCTAAGGATTTGCAATTGTGTATATATTTCAAAATGACAGCTAGTGCTCATGACGACTCATTTATCATTTATCTTCATGACAGGTCTACAGCACCCTGTGGGAACAACATGCCCTTTGAGAAGGCACCTGGCCTATTGCAGCGCAAATGTTTTAGGC
This sequence comes from Philypnodon macrostomus, assembly GCA_036025475.1. Lineage (NCBI taxonomy): Eukaryota > Metazoa > Chordata > Actinopteri > Gobiiformes > Eleotridae > Philypnodon > Philypnodon macrostomus. The sequence continues at coordinate 9,011 of JAVQKC010074515.1, read as the reverse complement.
TGATTTAAAGTGTGCTGTTGGTGAACCTGCATTTTTACCATTTCACCAATGAGGCTGCTCAGATCTTACGTTCTCTTGAGCTCAGGTTTTTGGAGCTTTACCAGGTGAAGACAGCTACTAAATGGAGGCCAAGACCTAACATTACATTGATAAGATAAATACATAGTAAAGTTTATATTTTGTTTCTTAAAATCTGCCTGGATTCTTTGTACAGCACGGTATGTCACGTTTTGAAGCAATATTTTGAGTCAAAGATCATTTACAAAGACGTTGCCGTGTTCAGTGAGGGATATTTCCTGCAGACCAGTCAGGCTAATCACATGGCACAAAGGCATGCATGTCTGCCTACATTTGCTCTTCCTTTCCCATGGCTGCGTTGGAATTTCTTATTGACAACCATATGTGGACAATAAAGCCTGCACACACACGCTTCCATTGTGACAAATACTTCCCCAGATCCTCTTTCCAAAAATATTTAGGTACGATTGCAAAAGAAAAAATTTGACTTTGCTTCCCCAAAGCTTCCCCAAGCTGGACTTGAAAGCGACTAGAATAGATGTTTTGTTGAAAACCATGCAGGCTGTGGCTTAGTGGTGTGTGTGGAGGCACTCCCCCTATATTAGATGACTCATTCAAGGCCATACAGAGCCTTTTCGAATACTGCTTTTTTCTGAGTGAGAAGCTGTTTGCCTCCTTGATTTAGATTTACAACAGGAAAGGAAGGTTTGGGGATTTTTCAGTGTGGACCGAGGGAATGAGAGGGAGATTGAAGAGATATGAGGGCCATTAGATATAATGTAACAGGGAGGGGGTAAACAATGATTTGTAGCACAGATGTACGTTCACTGGCCATTTTATAAGGGACACCTATTTAATTGTTTATAAGCTAATCATATGTCAACAACTACATGTATTTAGGCATACAAATGTTGTGAAGACGGCCTGCTGAAATTCTAAACGATCATCAAAATGAGGAACAAAAGAGATTTAGGTGACTAAGCATGCTTGGCTGTTTGTGACAAATCTTGAGGGTTTACAGAGAACATTTTGAAAAAGAGATAAGTGAGTGACCGTTACACAGGGGCTGTTTCGCCGATATACACACACATTGTTGTCGGGGACGACAGCGTGGGTCTAGTTTAATTCTGCTTAAGAATTGAACATTTTTTAATATTCACTTATAATGTAACTTTGGCATTTCAGAATATATCGTCAAAGGAGCAAAGTGTGTACTTGTTATTGTGAGTACAGTATGTTCTTGAATCTAAACCATGCCCTTAAAAGCCCTCTTGTCTTCTGCCACTTGGGATAAGCTCAATGGGGTTGTCCTCAAAACCAATGGGGTGCACACTGACTTGCTTATCCAACGTAGCTGGCTTACTATGTGGTTACACAAAGCTAGGGTTGATCCTACACACACTGGTATAAATTTTAATTGCTACTGTTTTACTGAGGGCTGTCAAAGGGCGCAGAGATGGCAGGAGTGCAGAACAAGCCATTTTATGGTTATGAAATGGTAACCTTCCTGGGACCCCTATAGGATGCAAAGGCAGAACAATACAACCCTTAGCAGGCGATGATCTGAGAAAGCCAAAAACACAAGATGAAAGCAGCATACACACCTGGAAGTAGTGGAGCCTGCTGGTTGAATAAGGGCAATGTGTGCAAAACTCTTTTGCGTGCATGGTCAAGTTCGTACAAGGTGACTTTTTTACATCCAAAGGTTACACTAGAGTATTACCTCTTTTAGCAACCTTGCACACTTAGGCTCTGTTTCCCCCTGTGCCGCTGCATGTTTACATCACTTTCCTCACGACCACACATTGCAGAGGCTTCCATGTGGCTTGAGAATGCCAACCTCTCTGGTCTCTCACTTGTGTCTTTTCATGTTTGCTTGCTGGGCCTGCGCTACCTCCCCTGAGATCATAAACTGCATATTATGAGAGCCCTAATCTAACCCAATTTTCTCAACTGGGATTAAAAATTTTTGCAGAGCTTCTCCTTGATGTTTTTAAGGAAGTAAACTCGTACATGTTTTTCCCCTCAGGGTCCTAGATGCTTGCTGAGATATTGACAGCTATTTGCTCAGTGACAGTCTGATTATATATTATATTGTTATGGTTATCACACAAATCCTGAGAAAGTAGGTCTCCTGCAGAGGTCCCGGGGACTGATAACAGCTTACATCCAGTGAGTAAAGAAGGGGGGCTATTGTTACGGACAGTGCCTCTGGGTTGGATTGTATTTGGTTCAAAATCAAGTAACATTTAAGTAGGTCTATTATAACAGTCTACTGCATTGGCACAATTATGGCTGGACTTGATATTAGCCAGTGAGGTGCTGCTAACAGTTATTGTAAAGAGCCAAAAAAAGAGATTATACGATTTGTGACTCTAAATCGCACTTCTGAGTAGGCAAATGCAGACTGTAAATCATGTAAAGCTCCTGTGGCTATAAAGTTCTCAACAGGTTCTGTTTGAAGTTTCTGACCTCACTGGCCTTCATGCTGTGTGTACTATAAAACCATTAATAGTGCATTGAATATCTGCAGCTTAATAATCATTTTTCTACCACCATGTGTGTTTCTAACGCTGCTACCCCTTGTGCAATCCCAGGTTAGCAGCGAGGACAGATAGCATGCAGCTGAGCATGAACCTGATACAGCTGCACAAATCTCTGGCTGCCATGTGTACCCCTTTAGCCTTCCCCGACTCCTTCACTTCCTATCACTTCATGCTATTTCTCTAACATCTGCAAAGCCACATCTGGGCCCACACTGACAGGACACAATGCTTCACAATGCATCCCCGGCACCAGCCTAAGGTCAATTTCACATGTGGTTCTTGTTAGCTATAAGAATACAAATGCACAAGAAATTACTGCTGATGCACCCAAGGTTTGCTGTTTGCTTCCTGACAGAAAAAAAATAAAAATCTAAAAGTCAGTTTAAAGGAGCCGTCACGCTGCTTGGCTGAGGCTGATGGTTAGTTTGAAAACACAATGTCCCTGTCTGTCATCTCACAAGAACACAAGGTTCTGGTAAAAACACAGCAGCAGCTTTCCCACATTTGAACACAGCACTCTGCATAGTAATGTTACAATTTGATTTAATGGTTTGCTAAAATGAGATGGAAGTAAAATTGTGCAATAAAAGATCATCTATTATATATTTATTATATGCAGTACAGTCCAATGGGTTTTTGCAAGTGTTTGAAGGCATCGTGTAAAACTTTATTTACCCATTTACCATTTCTTCAAACCTGCCTAACATCTGCACAGTACAATTATTTTACTTCTTTTAGTTCATTTACTTCTTTTAGTTGCTGCTTTAGGGAGACCAACCAAAGATATATCCAACATCTTGCTTCCCTGCATCTGCTGCTCACAGGTCCCTTGCACGAGACCGTCAATTGTGAGAATATTACATTTCAATTGCCCGATTTAATTTCTCCAAGGTATAGCTGCAGCTGTACATCTGGTACATATGGGATGTTGTATTGCATCTCCCAAGAGAGGAACAATACAGGTCTGCACTCATATTTCAATAATGTACTCCCTATAAGCTTATAAATCCCAACTCATGAACTTCCTGACCCCACAACAAGAGCAGTAATGGCTAAAGATCAAACAGTCAGCAATCAATAGGCCCGGCTGTAAATGGTTCCTCTGCATCTAAAGGCTTACCACTCTGTCACGTCCCACATATGGGTACTCATCCACTAAATGGATTGTGTTCCAGCTGCTCGTTCTTTGCTGTCAGTCAAAGTGTGGATGTTAATTGGCAGACTGTTGCTGTGTGGAGGCAATGACTAGAGACGGGTAATAACGAGCTACTTTTCAATCATCTTAAGAGAAATATACTTTTTCTTCTATTTAGTAACCCTACGTCTCCCTTGTATCAATTTATGTTGCAAAAAATGTTATTATATGTATTATATTTTATTGAATTATAGTTTATGCCTTAATCTACACTACGCTAATTTGTTAAGATATCATTCTGTTTCATTTTTGCCTTTAATTTGAGATTTTTGTGTTTCATGATTACTTCAGTGATATTACAAACAGAATGGTATTCAAACAGTTACAATTTGAGTAGTTAATTTCTTCCAACAAACGACGATATGCGTTGAATCAACAGTGGGCTACTTTCATTGGCATCCTCTATGTTTGACTATGAAGCAACCAGCTACTGCTTCAAAACATCAACTGTCCGCGTTCACATCTGGCTGCACACTTGTTGACTATAATCACACGGCGTTAAACTATTTGTGCAACTAAGCAGCTGGGATTAAGGCTAAAACAAGCTCTAGCAAATAAAAAAGGAGCTCCGTCTACTCTGCTGTTAGCATTAGCATGTAGCGTTTACCATGTCACTAGCCACTGGACCGCTAGACAATAATTACTTGCTAATTAGGGAGATGAGTGGTGCTTAAGTGCGGCTTAACGTTTAATCGGTTGACTCGATGGGGCGAATGGTTACATCCAGATCTCACTGACTGCCAGTAAGAGTGGCCAAAGCATAGGGGATGAAAATTACTAGTTTTGTGGTTCACAAAAGTTTCACATCAAGAACCACTAGGGAATATATACTAGTCACAAAAAGTCAGCGCTATTTCAATTTTAAGTGAAGATAATGTAATTTCACTGGAAAATGCTCCTTCCTATCCCTAACTTTTTGTGACTAGTATATTTGGCTTTCCAAGTACCATTTTAAGGAACTAAAAATAGGACTCGACAAGGGTTTACCATTAATACACAGAGGACTACAACTGGGTCTGAACCAAAACAAAAGCATCACTAAACCAAAGCCAACCCCAGGGCTAAACTGGGCCTAAATCAGGGCTAAGCAGCAGTGGTAAACAAATCAGATTTGACCCCATGTAAAACAATACATAAACTGGAAAAACTATATTACACTTAAAATCCTGTTACATCAAGACTCCTAGATGAAGCATGCGCACACTAGTGGGACCCGTACCATAGTTTGAGAACCAGTGCACTAGACACAAAGTTCAACAGACTACACAACAGAACATGTTCTCTAACAATACTGTGAACTGTCTACAGCTGAATGTGGAAGATAAGATAAAACAGATGGAAAGAAAAATCTAAACTCAAAGTACTCTGTGATTATTTGGAAACAGATGTAGCTACTTCAAGGAGCCTTGAACATAGAAAAGGAAAGTTGTATCACCGGTTTGTGGTACAACATAACACACTTCAATACAACTGTGACTAGAGTCAGCAGTCAAATGATCTACTACTAATCTTTATCAGAAATTCAAAAATATTTTCTATGCATTATTATATAGTAATTTCAAGTGGTCTGCATCAAATTTATATTTCACTAGTATTTTCACTAGTATTTTCACTTATTTTGAACTACTGCTTCTAGTCAATATAAAAGATAATTTTTTTGATTAACCCGTTTTAATATTTACGTGACTGTTTTATCTGACTGAACCAAAACAGAATACAATGACGTAAAAAGATAAAAGTAGTGATATCACAACTAAAGATGATCTTACTGATTATTCGCGACCTCACAATGTGTCAACTCTCATAATAACAATAAGAGGCTGTTGCTATCTGACATCTTGGTACATATTCACATTTAAGGGTGTGTCCGTGAGTCCAAAGTTCACATATTGTTTTATTAAAGTCAACCATTCCCAAGGTGTTGCCTGAACTACAAAAATGATCTCCTTGCAAACCATAACTGTGGCTGCTCCTCAACCTTTTTGGCAGAGGTTAAGCATTTATACACTCGACTTACTCCTAATAGTAGCGCAAATAGCTGCCCTGAAGCTTTATGCAGTTGCTTGGGTCTGAATGTACTCAGCTGAATAAATAACTATGATCTTACTATTGCCCCACACCAAACGGCAGCTGTTGTATGCTTGTTTATGGACTTATCCCAGACTGAGGGGGGCATTATTAGGACAGTAAGTTCCCAGTAGGTAGGAGGATTGGCCAATATATTGCAATAAAATAATATTTGTATCAGAATAATGTTATGATCTTCCATCTGTTCTGGTTTAGTCCTGGTTGAGTTCTAGTTTAGCCCTGGTTAAGTTTTTGTTGAGTCCTTGAGTCTTGGATTGGTCCTTGGTCCATTATTGAGTCCTTGTTTAGCTTTGGTTTATTCCTGGTTTAGTCCTGGTTGGCCGCAGCGGTGGTCCAGTGGGTAGATGCTCGCCCTTCAACCGGAGGGTCGGTGGTTTGAGTCCCCGCACGTGCACACGCTGTCAGGTCCTCCTGAGGACCCACCACCCGCGGGAGGTATCATGGTGCAATGTGGATTAGGCGGTGGTCGAAGGCAGGAGTTCCCTGCTTAGACTGCTGCCTCCGCGACCCGGTTTCGGACAAGCGGAAGAAAATGGATGGATGGATGGATAGTCCTGGTTGAGTTCTAGTTTAGCCCTGGTTAAGTTTTGGTTGAGTCCTTATTGAGTCTTGGATTGGTCCTTGGTCCCTTATTGAGTCCTTGTTTATCTTTGGTTTAGTCCTGGTTGAGTTCTGATTGATTCTTGGTTTATTCCTGGTTAAGCCTACAGAATCTACAATTGTATTTGCTGAAATTAAATTCAATCAAACTAAATATGTCATAAAGCCTATCCAAAAGTTGCCAGTCATTCTGTTATTGCAATATTCAGTTATTGTGTTCTTCCTTGGAACCATCAGGTGAATTTCCCATTCTTGGAACTCAGCAAGAATACTCATTGTACATTTGGCTGTTCTGTAAGCTGAGAATCAGATGCTGGGTCAACCTAAAGTCATGCATTTACACTAGACTTCAAACTGCTCGGAGCTGAAGTGTGTCGCTAAGAACTTCCCCCCTACAGCTACGGACTGGAAGTAAGCAGTACATAACTACACAGGTATCCAGTTTAAAGGTGTGGCCCATTGGAAACTATGCAATAGAAGCATAGGGCAGCATCTCGTGGCCCCCTTTAGTCTGCGGGCTGTAAATTCTTTGCTGTCCCCCGGTGGGGCGAGTGGGGGGACAAATACTGCACTATATGGGCACAAGTGGATTAGTGATGGCGTGGGTACAGTGTTTATCAACACTTGAAACTCTATGACGTGCACATACCAAAGGAAGCTAGTTACAGCTATTAACCCTGACACTACAGTAATAATGTATGCGAGTATATTTTGACATTTTTCAGCAATAGGTCCAAGCAGGTACCGATGTGGCCACTTTATTAGGTAGATCTTGTAGGTTCTTCTGATATTCTTCTAGTGGACTCCAAATCTTCCAGTTCTTGCGAGATTATAACGATTAGTGGCCTCTGCATTATGTCAAACTAGTATGAGAATTCTCCACTGACTTCTATCATCAAAAAGCATTTATTTTTGCTAATTAATAGATTTTTCCCCCATTTGGAACATCACATATATAACATTTCTACTTAATTCTGATGCCTTTTTTTGACTTCAGCATTTGGTTGAGTTGCTTTTTGTACGGCGCTAAACTGGTGTACCTAATAAAGTGTCCAGTGCATTATGTCTCTCTTAGTGGCCTCGTTTTCCTCCACATAATACATCCATGTAGGAGCAGCACTGCATACCACAAGCAAAGTCCTGCCAGAGTGCATGTTAACACAGCAGCCAGCCGCAGCACTTTTGTCATTGTCAGAGCTGGAGATTTACACTAGAAACCCAACACTTGGAAACAATAAAAGAGGGTGACATGCAGCCGCCGGCGCGACATAACGGACCCATAATTTTGAAAATGTCATGGTGAACTTGAGCGGGGTGTCTTGGTTCCTCACCTGCTGAGTTTTACCAAGATGTATGTGTAATCTCAACTTTGCACACAGGGAAACATTTCTATTAACTGAAAATGGTCCAGTTATGCTAACCCTAACCCTAACCCTAACCCTTTTATGAGCTTTTTACTGTGTTAAAATGTTCTTTTCTTTGCAAACATCTTGCATTAGATTAGCATGTTTGAGTAATGTTGTTTGCTGAGGCTTTGGAGATGAAGACACTTTTGAATGTCTGCATAGAGAAGTGAAGAAACCCCACCTTGCTACTACTTTCTATTGTTTGTACTGGCTGTTGTAGTGAAGAGGGCCAGCAGGGAAAAAGGCAATTTCACCTGGATCAAGACATTTGAAACTAAATCAAAAGATATAAAATGAGATTAGTAATTACATTTTTTAAAACTTGAATCAGGGCCTCTTCAAAAAACTCCCCAGTCTTGCATCTCTGGTCCAACATCTGTCCATTTACTTTGCAGTCTCTCTCGGAAAGTTGTCGAATACTTGTGAAAAGTGGGCCGTACGTACCAAAACACACAGTCCTGGTTGTGTGAAAGCAGTGAGGGAGGCACTGATGTTTATATGTTATTAAATCTAAGGGTTGCACTTGAATCCTTTAATGCACCCTCTGGCAACAGGCAAACAGGCTGTATGCTCCCTTAAAAGCTAATAAGACTTAAGGTTAACATTAAAAACATTATGCAAACCTCTGTCGAGTATTGTGATTAATTGCAATATTTGGGTAATATTTGGCATCTAAATTGAACCATATCATTATCAATATATGGTTACACTGACAGAAAAATCTGGATTTACTAGCTAAATCCTAGGACGCCGCAGAAGAAACCACTGAAGTCTGAGCTAGCATTCCGGTATTGTACGGCACACGGACCGCACCACACGGAATCCGATCCGCACACGTACTGCATTCAGTGTGAATGAGGCGCAAGAACTAAAACCAAACCAGGACTAAACCAGGATGTCACCAAGGATGTAACCAACACTAAACTAAGTACTAACTCAAGACTAAAACAAACACACTTATATAGTATACATTTGATTGCAAAGATGATGAACAAAACATTATAAGGGCTGCACAATTTATCGCAATCGAATCAAAATATCAACTAGGCCTGTGCTGTCGTCCCCGACAGCAAGGTGTATATCGGCGAAAACGGCCCCATACGTCTGCCCTGTACGTCTGCCCCGTATGTCTGCCCCGTACGTCTGCTACAACTGTTA
>JAVQKC010074506.1:0-15156 GCA_036025475.1 Philypnodon macrostomus | reverse complement strand
ATACATGTTATAGTCATTATACATGTTAAAGTTATTATACATGATTTAGTTATTATACATGTTATAGTGATTACACATTATAGTCATTATACATGTTAGTCATACAAGTGAAAGTTATTATACATGCTATATTCATTATACATGCTATAGTTATACACGTTAAAGTCATTACACATGATATAGTCATTATACATTGTAAATATATATATATATAATACCTTTTACAGTAAAACAGCATGTTTTCACAATATTCCAGAAAGTTCACGCGTGTGCAACACAGTGTTACATGTATGACCAGTGACATGATCATCACATGAGTTTACAGAAACCTCTGTTACATTAAACAGACACACATGGAGATATCACTAAATGCCTAACTGTGCTTTTTGTCCTTGTTATAGGCACAGCTCCAACATCAATCTGCACCGCAAACTGCTGACCAAAGAGCTGGACGACATAGTACTGGACCCCCACCTTACGCCTCTGCCCAAGGACCTGAGAGCTGGCTTCCTGGCCAAGATCTATGCTGGGCATCACATGGGCTTGGACCCTATGCTCGGGATGGGTGTTGGAGGTCTGGGCCTCGGGCCCGCCAGGCTCCACCACAATACTCATTCCCCACTAAGCAATGATTATTCCCACTTCAGTCTGAACCAGAATCACCACTTCAATGGTTTCTCCAGAGCTCCCCCAGACGACTACATGGTCCTGGACCTGAGCACCACCTCCAGCGTTCATTCCAGCAGCAGTGTTCACTCCTCCCACGAGTCGGACGAGGCCAGTGATGAAGGTATTCTGTTGGATGACCTGGATGAAGAAGAGGAGGATGAGGAGGTGAACAGTGAGGGGGAGAATGTGGAGCGGCGTGTTCAGAGCGAGCTCCAGAACGAGACTGAAGAGCTGAGTGGAGAAGGACCAGGCTCTGAGACCATGGGACAGTCCTCATCACCATTTATGCATTCATCCATCGGGAGCAGCAACGCTGGTATCCTCTGCAACATCTGCCACAAAATGTACAGCAACAAAGGGACGCTGCGTGTGCACTATAAGACTGTGCACCTGCGGGAGATGCACAAGTGCAAAATCCCCGGCTGCAACATGGTGTTCAGCTCCGTCCGGAGCCGGAACCGTCATTCACAGAACCCGAACCTCCATAAAAACATGCCTTTCTCCACCATTCTAGATTAACCAATGACCGCTCCACCACCCCCTCCTGTTGTCCTCATCCTTACTCTTCCTCAGATAAGCTTTTTCTAAAAAGGCCCGGGTCACCACATACAAGCTGGACGCCTGGATGCCTCCTGCCTGTCCTCATTGTTCAAAAGATTTCTATGTGTGTATGTAAAAATCACTGACATTAAATGCAGTTTATTATTGAGACTTCTTGGAAGAACAGAACTACACTATTGAGGACGGAGCTAGTTTTATTACAAACTCCAGAAGTCTCTTTGCTTTGTTTGAAAACTATACATTTTTCCTTTTTCAAGACCGTTTTCATTTTATGTCTGTCCAAGAATCTATTCAAACTCTTATTTGTGACGTTGCCTGCAGAAAAGATAGTACTGAAAATGAAAAAAATCTTTGTTGTGTTTGTGTGAGAACTTTTCAAATGAACCCCGTACAAAAGCATGACGCTTCATTTGTAAATACGGTCCCAAGAGGCTTTTGGTGTAAGACGTGTCGATGGTATGCTTCAGTTTCTTCTCTATTTTGTTATGTTACAGTCCAGTACAATACTTCCAGCTTTAGGCAAGAAAGAGGTAGCAACTTTATTAGCTCATTTATGTTAGCTTCAATGACGCTAGTAAAAATCGTATCATGTGAATCGTTTTATCTCTTGTTGGATATTCCCAGGTTGCCGGCATGCTTTTTGAGGCTCCTACACTGATATCATCCTCTGTATTTCTATTGATTTCTTCTGTTTTTATGTTGACGAGCTTTAGTTCAATTCAGTAATTCAGTTCTTTGCACTTTGCATCTATACAAAGGGGGTGTGTAATAATATAATAAGGACTTTTGCAATGGTGACTTTAGGTGTTGTGTGGGCTCAAATGATGGCTTCAGTAACAAGGGAAGTGGCAGTACCATGATCGATATTTATGCCAGTTTTATTTTGATTTTTGCACATGCTTCATTTTTTTCACACATACAGATTCTTTTTGCAGGCCCTATAATCCCATATAACATCCTTTATTTACAGTCTATATAGAGTACAGTCTATTCCCCCCAATTTAAAAGCATTAAAGTTGCAGTACCTGATTTTGTGTGATTCACTCCCTCTTCCTCTCCCTCAAACGATGTGTCATGGTCTCACACAAACCAGGAAGTAGTAGAATATTGCGCATCTGGCTGAAGTTGGCTTTTAATTTTTGGAACAAAAAATAACAAAATTTGCTGTGAATAATAAATAAATGTGCTCAAAAACAAAAACCCCGCCCACAGAGGGTCTCAGAGTCTCATTTAAACCTTTATAATAGAGCCCACAGAGGGTCTCCGAGTCTCATTTAAACCCTTATAATACAGCCCACAGAGGGTCTCAGCTTGCGCTTTTGCACAGATACAAAGTAAAAATAGCAGGTATTGCAGCTTTAAACATAGTTGCTTTTTGGGACACATGTTCATTTGTATGTTTTCTGTTCATTGTCAGCCGCTAAAAAGAGCCAGTGGCTGGAGAAGGAGGAGAAGGCGAAGCAGCAGAGGGAGCAGCAGTTGGAAGAGCGCCGGCGGAAGCTCGAGGAACAACGTCTCAAAACAGAACAACGCCGAGCCGCCCTCGAGGAGCGGCAGAAACAAAAGCTGGAGAAGAACAAAGTAGGATCCTTATTATGCCTACTGCTCATCTGTCTGATGCAGGGACTGGAGATAAACTGGGAAGCTGAATACAAAAGTCACCTGTTGAGTCACTGAGAATAACCGATTCCATTCTCTTGCAGGAGAGGTATGAAGCAGCAATCAACAGGTCCGGAAAGAAGACGTGGGCAGAAATCCGTCAGCAAAGATGGTCATGGGCTGGAGCACTTAGCCAGAACTCCAACCAGAAAGAAAGTGAGTGCTCTGTACAATACGTACGGCACCAATGTTCAATCGTGTGAAACAGAATGGGTCTATAACCTACATTGTGTTGTTTTTGATGGTAACAGAACCTGAATGTCTAACATCATTCTGGTTGTGAAGAGACCATACTGACTGCAAGTGAAAACTCTTAATTAACTCGCATTCAGTTCTTAAAGGCTTTCCTGACAACTGGAAGCTGTTAAGAGTGGCTAGTCTCATCTTGTGCCACATAATCGCATCTGCCATATGTCAGGGGATTCACTGGCATTTCTTGGAAGGGCTAGGGCATGCTTCTTGTGGAGACATTACTAAATCCTAATGTTGGAAAAAGACGACTGATTGGTTTGAAGATTTATTTATTGGAGTCAAAATGTAATATTTCCATTTTTCACGAATGAAGGTTTAGCTTTTGAGCGAGTGTTCCAATGTCATCACCTGTTTGGTTGTTATAGCTACATTTACAGGCTTTGTTTACCAGACCAAAAATCACAAATTATGAATCAGCAAATGGCAAATAGTCAGTACCAGAGCCCGGTTAGAATGCATGTGTTTCATGAACCAAACTCTGCAAATGAGCTTCTAAGTGAACAGATGTTTCCTGGAGTGGTCAGTTTGTTGCTGTTTGTTGTTCTTGGTCTTTCTGAAAATATTTTGTTTTGACTCCACATCACTGACAGCAGTTGTTTTTGAGTGAAACCTCTGACGCCACTGAACCTCCCCTCTCCTCTCTCCACTGTGGTGGTGGCTGTCGCACGGTGGTACAGAAGGTCCTGGGTTTGAGTCCCGGACCGGGCTCGAAGGCCTTTCTGTCTGGAGTTTGCATGTTTCTCCCCGTGTGAGTTTCCCCCATCAATCCAAAACATGCACATTAGGTCAATCCTCCAGCGGGGTACATCCTGACCAAGATCCCGGCTCAAGATCTGGAGATGGGTCCACTGCTCCTGACAGCGTCATTCAGGGATGGGTCAAATGCAGAGGACACGTTTCCCTACGGGGACAATAAAGTATAACCTTTAACCTTTACTGTGTGACATGAGTAAACACCTGTGTGGCGCTCTCTTGGCTTTTTAGGCAGATGCTCTTTGTCAACGGCCAACCTCCCCAAACACGTGGACTCAGTTGTAATAAACAAGCGCCTCTCCAAGTCCTCGGCCACACTTTGGAACTCCCCCAGCAGAAGTAAGCAACATCCGGGACGCCCTGCTCACCATTCTTCCAAATCAGGAACCCGTTTTTTTAAGTTATTTCCTCCCTTTCATCTCTCAGTTCCGTCTTTGTGCCTGGTGGTTGAGCTCTGTTTTCATCTTCCAAAACCACTGTGACATGTGACTATCTGGGCTTTTAAATATTGTGCATGGTAGGGCTGCACAATTAATCGAAATGGCAATTTTAATGGTAATTAGCAAATCGCAAAGGGTGCTATTTTTAGACAAATAATCTCCTCTGCACAGAACAAAACTGACGTAAAAGACCTGCTCCCCTTGTAGGGTTAACCTCTACAAGCATGTTCTGAAAGGCGTGTGAAGTCTCTCAAAATGTGATGTGAACTGAATCTTCAATTAATCAATTTGTCATAAAAATTGCTGATATTTTTTCTAAATTGTGCAGCCCTTGTGCATGGTCATGTTTTGAGTTTCATTTGTGGTGATTTCATTTTCATTATGTTAAGTGGAATGGGTCCTTTATTTGCTTGTTCATTTGATGTGTCCTTGGTGTGACCCTATACTGTTCTTAAGCATGCAGATCCTAACCTGGTCATGGTGTTTTTGTGGAGGAGAAGTTAGTGAGTGAGTCAGCATTTTAGATCATTATGTATTCAGGAGGCACAGTGTGCAGCTGCAAAAAGATAAACCCAACTTTAGAATTGGGATTGGATGCACATGTTTCAGAACATAAACATATCAGGTGCTTTTACACTGTTATAGATTTTTATTACAGAATTGTTAACCATCTTTTTGAGTGTGACTCATTACATCCTCTTGTTTGTGTCAGTTCAGGCAAGTCAGTTTTAGTTTAAGGGCTTATTTTCATCGTTTACGAGCTGGTTTCCGATGGCAACCTCCAACCACATTGCAATGTTGTTACTAACTTGGCTAATAGGATTCTTTTTCTCTTACAGATCGAAGCCTTGCTCTGAGTCCATGGGAGAGCAGTATTGTTGATCGTCTGATGACTCCAACGCTTTCATTCCTTGCACGAAGTCGTAGTGCTGCCAGTGTCCTTAGCAACAGCAAAGATGGAGGTGAGTTTGGGGTTATATATATCGCTGGGTTGCAGGTTCTAGAATGGGAGGATGTCATACCCTCAGATGTGGGGCAGGGGGCAGAATTCTGTTTTAACTATATGGGATTTTTATAAGAAAAATACCACATAACCCCCCTGTATCTGCCCAACCACACACAAAATGTACAACAACAGTAATTTTCATGCCCCCCATCTCCCACCTGACCTCTACAGACTACAGACAACCTACATTACATCATAGGTCAGATACTGTACATCATAGAACAGGTCAGATACATCATAGAACAGGTCAGATACTGGACATCATAGAACCGGTCAGATTTCTCAAATCAGAATTAGTTGTTAATATGATTTTCTTCATGTTTCAGATTCTCTCCTTTGTCCTCGTTCGTCTTCGGCCAGTCCGATGGCACTCTGCGCCCACCAGCCCCATCACCGCTGCTCCGAACGCTGGAGGGTAACGTCCAGCACACCCGACATCCTGCAAAGGCAGCGTAGACGCAGCTCCACCCCTGTACGTCACTCAGATGTCCTTTTTATATATAAATTATATCATACAAATGCATATTTCTAATCCATAAATATACATTTATAGTGTATAAAACATCTCTAGGCGTGGTCCCTTGATTGTCTTGTTTGTATTCTGCAGATGGATAAAAACAGGAAGGAGAAGAAGGACAAAGAGTTGGAAAATGAGAAAGAAAAAAGTGCCCAAAAACTTCTAAAGAAAAGACCGTCTCTGCCCAGTGTGAGACACAGACCCGACCCCAGGTACCTGACCTCCAGCAGGGGTGGGAATGTGTGACTTTATGGGTTAAATAATATAAAGTAGGAGTGTGGACAATGGGAGACTAAATACACTTCAACCAGGAGAGACTAGAATTTGACGCCCGGTAGAGAGAGACATTGATGATCGATGCATTGTAGGAAGAATAGTGGAGCTATAGGGTCCAAGCTCCCCCCGGAGCCTAGACACTGGTGGTGGCAGAGGAAGGGAAGCTTGGGTGGGACAAGGTTCTTCTGAGCTGTGGAGAGTGAGATGACTCTGTGTTGTGGACGTGATGGGACTGAGGACCACGAGACAGTGAGATGACTCTGTGTTGAGGACGTGATGGGACTGAGGACCACGAGACAGTGAGATGACTCTGTGTTGAGGACGTGATGGGACTGAGGAGCACGAGACAGTGAGATGACTCTGCTGCGGAGGACGTGATGGGACAGAGGAGCACGAGACAGTGAGATGACTCTGTGTTGAGGACGGGATGGGACTGAGGACCACGAGACAGTGAGATGACTCTGTGTTGAGGACGGGATGGGACAGGACCACGAGACAGTGAGATGACTCTGTGTTGTGGACGTGATGGGACTGAGGACCACGAGACAGTGAGATGACTCTGCTGCTGAGGACGTGTTAGGACAGCTGCTCGGGAGGTGATGGGGTGGAGGCTGCTCGGATCTGAAAAACAGCGGATGAATGGGAGACACAGGGAGCTTAAATATAGGCAGCTGAGCAGTGATTGGCTCAGTGGATGAGGAAGTAGAATGTGATTTTCTGAGATAAAGTGAGCTGAGGGACAGTCTTCCTGGTTGAACTTAATGTTTTGGCATTGCATAAAAGCTCAATTTGAATTTAATGTCAAAAACACATCTCAAAGAGAGACGGGGACAAGTAAAGGCTGATACTAATCCAAAAATCTCAATACTGACCAACTGAGTAATACCTGACCTTAAGTGGCCTTTTGCCTGTGTTTACTTTGTGGGCCTGAGCTGAAGGATTACGTCAGTTCCAGACTGAAATGAGGCACACACAGGAAAGTGTCTTAAAGAGCACAGTGGAGCGTTCTGTGCTTGGGGCAAACACGAATAAAAAGCAGCCTTTTCATCTGAGTGTTGTGTATGGCCGGGGAGCTGACCACTGGTGCACTTTACAGATGATGTCATGTTTTGAGTGTGGGACGTGAACCCGGTGCAATGGTCACGTTTTCTTCGAATGCATTAAATGTCTCAGCTCTGAACTGTCATGTGCCACTGTGTCCTGGAGCATTATAAGGTCCTGTCTGTGATCATGTAGTTTACATTGAGTCTTATTTTCTATTTCAGTCCCAGTCCTTTATCCAGACAGCGGCCTTCGTCTCCAGCCACACCTCGAGGCAGAACCGCCTCCCCCAGCCCGGCTGTTTCCCCTAAACCTGCTTCAGCAAAAGGCAGTCCATCTACCCCCAAGAGTCGGCCCAAAAGAGCCAGGACTCCTGCACGGATAGATCCCCGCACGTCGTCTCCTGCACCACTCCAAAGAGTCAGAGAGCCTCGAAGGCCTTCCACTCCAGAAAGAAGAGGTCTGTATTGATATGGTATAAATATGATTAAATAATATGATAAACTGTGGGGGACAATCACACATTGTCACACGTATGAAAGACCACAGATGATGCATTAGACAGTGATTATATCAGAGCACAGCCAGGCTTGATCTGTCTCCAAAGATAAACTAATCAGTCCTAATTATCACATTACCGTGTTGAAATATGCTAGATAAAGGCACGCAATTGGTTTAATACAGTCATTCTGGCTTAGAGAAGTAAGTAAGTAAGGAGTAAGTAAAAATAGGGGCAGGTGATATGGTCATGGTCAAGCCAAGATCATGATGGTTTTTATAATAATAATAATAATGCATTAGTTTTATACAGCGCTTTTCTCAAGACTCAAAGACGCTTTACATTACTTTATTCAGTCACTCCACAGTCACACCCGGTGGTGGTAAGCTACTTGTGTAGCCACAGCTGCCCTGGGGCACACTGACAGAGGGGGTGGCTGCCAGTATGCACCTACAGCCCCTCCAACCACCACCACATTCAATCATTCATAGGCAATGCGGGTTTAGTGTCTTGCCCAGGGACACAACAACAGCGTGTGCTTGGACGGGGACTCGAACCACCGACCCTTTGGTTGAAGGGCGAGCACCTACCCACTGCACCACTGCCGCCCATCACAGCTGTAGTTGACTCAATGTACATCCATGCTCATCATAATACTTACACTGAGCTAAAGGGACGGTGAAGAGCAGAGCATAAATTAATGCACTGTATCACGATTAGCAGAGTTCGATCCATATCGCCGATATAACCGATATACGCCCATTAATCTGTTGTTTCTGATTTAGATTCCCCTGTTACCACACCACAGCGATCGAGGACACCAGTCTCCACCAGTGCTACTTCCTCTTCACCTGAGCAGTCCCACCCAGCTCCTCCCGCTGCCCCCACAGTTACATCGTCCCCTGCCCCCGCCGCGACTCCATCTCCCGCACCGTCTCCCGCTCCATCAGCCAAACCGACGGCAGGCACCAACGACCCAGAGGAAGCGGGACGCATCCTGGCTGAGAGACGGCGTCAGGCCCGAGAGCAGAGAGAGAGGGAAGAGCAAGAGCGCCGTCTGCAAGAGGAGAAAGAACGGTGAAACTAATGATTATTTAATTCAATAATCATTCATCACCATAGAACCATGTTACAAAATCTGACTCGGGTCTGCCAAGTCCTGTACACTGGCCCTGGAGAATGTTTGTTAAACACACAGCTGAAGCTAAAACTGTCTAAGTATAACTATGAATTATCGTTTTTGTGTAGGATTGAGCGAGAGGAGCGGTCAGTGAGAGAGGCAGAGGAGAGGCGGTGTAGGGAAGAGGAGGCCAGAGCCATGGCCGAGGAGCAACGTAAGAGAGATGAGGAAGAGCGTCTGCAGCAGGAGGTGGAGGCACAGGAGAAGGCCAGAGCTGAACACGAGGAGAACCTACGTCTCCAGAAGCAGGTATAAAAAAATACCTATTGGACAAAATCTAAAAACAATATAAGATTTATAATTGACAGCCTCACTACAGTGTTCCAAGTGGAGAAGCAGACAGGGCTGTGTGACTGATAATAGAGGCCCTACTCCTATTATCTGCCATAGATAAACCACCTCAACAAGGACATAAGTGACCATCTTCATATCTCCAACAGATGATAAAACAATCTGACACAGGCTATTTTAACACAGGTCTTTTTATGGCACATGTATGTATGTAATTCCTGTCCCCACAAAACACTGTCACACAATAAAACATCATATATACAACATCAGGTCAGTAAAATCATTAGTGTTGACATTTCTGACCACTCAATAAAAAGTCTTAAAGGTGCAGTCCATAAGTTAAAGTTAAAAATACAAATTGACTGTCAGACCCTGTTCTACGACGTAAAGCAGGCCGTCTGTAGAGGGGAGGGGCTAAAAGGAAACTCAAATACGATTGGTCACTAGTATCCTACCCACTGTAATTTGATGTTGCTGTAGAGGTCAGGGGAGGGACTAAAGTAAAATAATAAATATGACTGATTACCAACTATACATCATAGAACAAGGTCAGATAAAGCATTTTTCATTTGTTTAATTTTTAGGATGTTTAAAATAACCATAATTGTGACCAAGAATATTCCATTGTGAAACAGAAGCCATTTTACATTTTGTTACAGTCTGGTATTCACTATTAAACAATGCCACCCCCGTGTGGTCAATCACAGACATAGCATTTGTGGTTATAAACATACACCAAAAAACTGTCCAAAAATGAACTCTCCTGTGGTTGTAAACAATAGCTGAACCACAGGAGCTCCACCACACCCCTCCTTACGTAAAAGGCATGTTATTTTGGCTCAGTCTTTTTCCCCATTCAGCCAGCATTAAAGATGTGGTTGGACTTTTGGCTTTCAGAAAGAGGAGGCTGAGGCTAAAGCGCGTGAGGAGGCGGAGAGGCAGCGTCTGGAGAGAGAGAAACACTTCCTGAAGGAGGAGCAGGAGAGGCTGGAGAGGAAAAAGGTATGGCACGTCACAAAATGGCAGAGAGGCTCAAATGGGACACAAACGGTGAATGTCAAAGTCTGTATTAAAGGTCCCATATGAGGCCTTTTCAGTCTATTTTGGACATTTTGAAACCTCAAACAATATTTATCTAATGCAAGCTGTTTTGTGAAGCTCCCAGTTTTAAACTCGGCTAGACGCCTCTCTCTTTAAGACCGGAACAATCCATTTGTGCCGGTTGTTCCTTCTTCTGAGATATAAACAAAGCCTTGACCCTCTCACAGCCGAACACACATCTTCTACAATCAGAAATGTGTTAAATGGCGGTAGTAACAATGCTTCTCTGGATGCGTTTGTTGACAGTGCAGGAGCAGGCAGGTGCACTTTGTGGTTCCTCCCATTTAAACAACATTAGAACAGGGTCAAAAGCTCAGAAAATTTTGCACAATATAGGACCTTTAAGTATTGCTCAGTAAATGTGAAACCGAGCCCTGTGCTCAGTATTATGTTCAGCGCGGTCCGTGGCTTGACGTGACAGCCGTGAGATGAATGATGTATTTAGCTTATCCAGGATGGGCTGTCTGCATGCCATGATTTAATAGGACTTAACAGAGCGTAAAACTATATATAAACGCTCATAATGGAAGCTTCTCCGTGATGATCCCCGAACATGTGTGCAGTTGGGCGACCATCTCCTCAAAGAGTACCACCCAGCACCACCATTCTTTCCCTTTTCTCATCTTCTGTCCATGTGTGAGACTCTTATCTGAGCGTGCCAGGCCGAGCTCAGCCAACCAAAGCCTGGCTCTGTGCTGGAATTAGCCCCAAGAACAGCATGTCCTCTGCCCAAAGACTAGCACTGACTTACATAGGCCTACACCACAGACTGCTACAAGTATGTTCCACTTCATCTTATAGGGTTAGTGATATGGGTGATCTGGTAAAAATATAATATCATGATTTTATCAAGATCATAATTTCAATTTCATCATGATTTTACTTTGTATGTTTTGTCTTACACCGAAGACTCCTGCTTCAATGAACAGTTTAACTTCACATCCGATGTTCACCATAATACTATTTATTCTGAACACTGTCATTGTTACAGTAAAAATGACGGTGACGAGCAGAGCATACATGCACGATTCAACCGTCTTCCAAGATTAACATAACTTTATATCACGACTCCATTTTGTATCACCATATCTCCCACCCTTAATTTATCTAATATCTGCAAACAGAAGAAACCAGCTCGTGAATCGTTGCTAAAGAATCCGGAAGTTTTATGAAGCTAGAGCAGAGGCCGACCTAATGAGTGGGAGATGTCCTTCAAATCTTGGATCCTGAAAATGCTTTTGTTTTATGAGAGTCAGCTGTGGCTCTGTGTCCTCAAATAAAGGTTGTATTTTGTCTAAAAGTGGTGCCTTCTGCTGAAGCCAGTACAGTTTCATTTGAAGTATGTTATGATACTACCACTATTCACTGAATCACAATGTACTGGACCCATATCTGTTCAGTAACAACGGTTTCTCCCCAGCGTTTGGATGAGATCATGAAGAGGACTCGTAAAACTGATGGAGGTGACAAGGTATGTATGTATTACGATGATCTTGTTCAAAATGAAGTTTGATCGAATAAGAATAACTCAGATCCTGTCTGTGTTTACAGTCAAAGTCTCCTCCAGCCACACAAGCCCCTAACAAGGAGGCAGAGACTGGCAAAGGTAAGCACTTCCTCTAATACAGCTCCCAATTTTGTGTGCCATTGATCCAGCACTGATCTCTTCCATGTGTGAGGATAAACAGTTCTCTCCGCAGGTATTTGTGGTGAGTTTGGTTCATTGTGAGTCAGATGCTACTCTGAAAATTTGGTAAAAAAGTGATTTGATTATATCTGCCTCATATCCTGTCCAGCTGCACACAAAGATCTTCTTCTCTTCACAATGAGACCCATGTGTGTGCTCTTAGTCAACACTGTGGGAGACGAGGAGGTCCCACAACAACCCAGCACACCATATCAAATATGTACTTTAATATTTATGCACTTGACCACTTCACTTAAACTGGAAAAATACTAAAAATAAAAGCAGTGGTGCAGTGGGTAAGCCCTGCAACCAGAGGGTCGCCGGTTCGAATCCCCATCCGGGCACATAGTATCATTGTGTCCCTGGGCAAGACCCACATCGCCTATTGCCTATGAATGAATGTGGTTGTGTGTTTGGTGTTTGGTGGAGGTGGGGGCGTAAACACAGAATGGCAACCACGATGCCATCAGCCTGCCCTAGGGCAGCTGTGGCTACACAAGTAGCTTACCACCACCAGTGTGTGAATGTGAAGAATGAATGATGCAATTGTAAAGCATCTTTGAGTGCCGAGAAAACCGCTGTATAAAACCAATGCATTATTATTATTACTGTCCAGTCCTCTGGTCCAGTCCTCTGATCCAGTCCTCTGGTCCAGTCCTCTGGTCCAGTCCTCTGGTCCAGTCCTCTGGTCCAGTCCTCTGGTCCTGTCCTCTGGTCCTATTGTCCAGTTTGAGCACAGTATGTCCCTCAGTTTTTTTGTGCAGTAGAGACTGTAGCTGAAGTCTGGGTGATCTGTGTGGTCTGACAGAAATGCTGGTTGTGGCAAAGCTCACAAA
The DNA here is from genome assembly GCA_036025475.1 of Philypnodon macrostomus. Lineage (NCBI taxonomy): Eukaryota > Metazoa > Chordata > Actinopteri > Gobiiformes > Eleotridae > Philypnodon > Philypnodon macrostomus. The sequence goes on along the minus strand of JAVQKC010074506.1, from coordinate 2,388 downwards.
TGCAGGAAGACATTAGCCCACCAGTGATGTGGTAAAGTGTCTGGTTCAGGGCGTGGAGCTGTGCTTTACCCACACTCAGCAGATCTGAGTCGGTGGGCCGCCCCGAGACAATCCAGTGTTCTTTTCTGCCTAATAGACTTAACCTGTTCCTGCTTAAGCCCTGCCATTGATCACGTGAAAGCCTGCCACATGAAGTGTTTATTAACTGTGTGTTTTTGCAGGATCTGTGGATTCTCAGCCTCAGACGGACGTTCACGTGAATGGGCAGAACGCTGTGACTGAGAGGTACACTTACAGCCTGTTCTTTCATGCTGTTTCTAGAGCACAATGTCAGAGTCCTGTAAGCAAAACAGGAGCAATATATTGTTTATAACGTCAGTGGAAAACATGAAAGCCTACAGTAAACCAATGTAATACTCCAAAGACTGGGGTTCTCCTACTAAGTCTGAGTCATAACTATAACCAAAGTCTTTGTGGTCCTTTTCCAGCCCCCCAGTCAAAGTACTGAACGGAGTCCAGCCTACGCGACACGAAAACGGTCTGTCACCTAAACAAGACGCCGCCCACTTTGAAGACATTATCCAACTGACCAATCACGGGAACTCCACCAACGTAGGCCTGGACATATCGGGGAGCAGCATCGCCTCCAAACCCATCCTGACGTTTGAAAGTGAAGAGCCGTTCTTGATGAAAGCAGGAGCGATAGCGCCTCAGCATGTGACAGGTATGGGTAAAGTCTGAACATGTCAAAGTCAGCTCCAGGTTGTCACGGCAGTCGAGGAGCAAGGGCGATTTTTAATAATATACCAGAAACAGTAACAAAGGGGGTCCAAAAACAGGAACAAAACTTACTCCAGAAACAGGAACAAGAGACTGGGGACCACGAACAGACAACCAACCCACACGTTGACAAATACACAATGCACCGACACTGACCAGGGGAAGACACAGGGACTAAATACTGAGACACAGGTGAAACACATCGGGGCGTGGCAGGTAATCACACAGGAGGGAATCACAGGAGGAAACAGGAAGGGAGCAAAACCAAAACAAGTCACCAAACATTACAAAATAAAACAGGAACAAGTGAACATGACACAGGTGGGATGAGAGCAGGGCTGCACGATTTCACTGCTCATTTCAAACATCTGAAGTATTAACACTTGAAGATATATGAACTGTGAAACTTCTCCAAGCATCACATGCCTTTCGGAACATGCTTGTGGAGGTTAAAGGTCAGCAGGTTTGTTTTGTGTAGAGGATATACATGTTTGTATTCTGACCATTAAAATAGCGATTTCACTTTGATTGCGATTCATTGTGCGGACCTACATAAGAGTAGCAGCATGACTGAGAGGAAACATGTACAGGAGTGGGGAGACCAGCAGGAGGTAAAGTAGAGAGCTGTTGAAGTTTTTATTGAGAGTGAAATGGATAGTACATCAGAGGTACGGCTCATGTTCGAGGGTTTGGTCTCAGAGCTGTTTTGACACAAGGTTGACACAGAGTTAACAAAGCAGAGTCCAGAATGTCCAGAAAAACATCAGATTACTGAGATGTGTTTCCTCAAGGATACAGAACAGGATCGTACACAGATCATCAGGTCTTTATTTAAGCATGACATGATGATGACACATGTTACAGTTGTTCACATCGTTACCGATAAACAGGGCTTCACAAGCTGCTATAGCTACTGCTGTGACTACAAACCTGAATCTGTTTTTATTTTTATTTTATTTTATTTTTAACCTTTATTTAACCTTTATTTAACCTTTATTTAACCAGGTAAACCAATTGAGAATGAATTCTCATTTACAATGGCGACCTGGCCACATTCATGAATCTGTAGTGATCTTACGTGCAGGTCACCCCCTGTGAGTACTAAGGCCACGGACACTCACAAAGACCTTCTCATGGGACATGGTGGAGAATAGTGTGTGGAAGGTGGATGAGAGGCAGATCTTTGTACTGATGACAGCTTTTACTCAGCAGCCCCACTTGTTTGGGCCTATGGCCAAGATGGGAATTCTGAGAATGGCAGAGGTGATGAGGAGACTGTATGCAGCCAGGGGTCAGAAACATGAGCCCAGAGTAATTACGCACCATATCAAGCCACACTTGCCTCCCCCCCCCCAGAGGCAGCGTCAGCAGCTCTCACCTGTTAGCCCCAGGAGAAGCCTGTGGCCATAAGTCACATTCAAAGTAAACATAGGATGCTTCTGTCAAAGGCTTCTCTTAAATCATATTCTGCTAAAAGCATTGTTCTACATTTGAGCTCAGCAACATCCTATTGTGCTCCATGTAACACACACACACACACACACAAAAACACACACGCACACACACACACACACACACACACACACACACACACACACACACACACAC
>JAVQKC010074505.1:0-21822 GCA_036025475.1 Philypnodon macrostomus | reverse complement strand
TGGTAACGGTGAAGGTTGTCATCTCAGCTCACCCACCTTTCTAACCAGAACTGAAGAAGTCTGCTGGATTGGCAGATGAAAGCTTTTCAACAATCAAAACCTTGTCCAGATGCCCTTTTTCAACTTTCAGAATTTCTATTGGTACATTGTGTAGGTCCTATTCTGCAATACTGTGTCATCTACATTGGTTCAGCTTCTAAGTTCAGGATTAAATGCTTCAACCAGTGAACCACAAAACCCTTTAGTGTTCTGAATCCGCACCAAATAATACTAATTATTCTTCCTCTGTCTATTTGAGACCTCTCTTGAAAATGTCAATATGTGATCATTACACTTGGAGATATCTTGTAAACAGGCCAAAAAAAAATCAGCTAATCAATTCTGGCAAAAGGATAGCCTCTTACTGTATTTAAAAAGAATGTTGCTAATGGACACTGTTATACCAGCGGCCGTACCTTTGCCATCATGAGTAAAATATAATTTGATAAACTTTTCAGTAGTTTATTGTGATCTATTATTAGTATGTGCAGTCTATATTTCTCTGGATTTGTAGTACTCTCCACTGTAGACATATAAAAAAAAGTAACGGTATTCTAAATCAAATACATCAGACGTGATTTGATCTATAAAAAAACAGAGCCGTAATTCAGCTTCTCAGGAAATGACTCCGACCCAAACTGAATCAGGACTATACAATAACACAGTCTACACTTTAATAAACTTTAATGGATTCCCAGAATGAAGGACAGAACATAGAGCATTGACTTCCTGTATTAACTTAACTGTCAGAGACTATTCCTTTGCACATCCACTTTTTGCCAGCATCAGTAACTTGATTAATGACTCCGACACCACAACATTTTATAAATAAAATTCTCTGCAGCGTTTCAATCACTTACTCTACTGTTGCATTTCCTTTATATGGACGCCATTATTTATTACTATTGTGATGGTATAATACTAATAAAACAACTGCTCACTAAGGAGGTTGGCGGCTTGATCCTCATTCGCTTCATATTGCTGTTGCGTCCTTGGGAAAGACACTTCACTCACATTGCCTACATGTATGAATGTGATTTGCTGGAAGTTGGAGAGGCCGTTGGTTGCAAAGTCAGTCTGCTCCAGGGCAACGGTGCTAATTGTTTTTTATTATATTTGTTGTTATTTAGCTTCTTATATTACATATTGAGCAACTGTACTGTATATTCAAATTCATATTGTTGGGTCACAAATCATCAACCATCAGAAAAGAACTGTATAGGTCTCATGCAGTATAACGCCTAGTATCATGTCCAGTATAATGCTTTTTCACGACTGTAATGTGTGAATTGCTTCAGCTTTTCTTTATAATTAATTTGACATGGTCTTTTCCAATTTTAGTGGCAGAAACTATACTTACTTTCTTCTTTGCTGGTCCACACTACCTCAATTGCGTCACTAATGGCTCCATAGAACGACACATAATAAAATCCATTTTGGAAACGGCTCATTTCCATGGTCTGGTGTGCACTCCACTATAAAACAGCTCTCATATTAAACTCCCTTTAAGAGTCACGCCTCATCCCGCCACGGCAACCACCCAATTTATTTGGGATAAATGTTAGACCTAAAGCTCGAAATTGAAGCTGCCATCCTTGAGTAAACTGCTCTAGCCGTGCAGTTCCTGAAGACTTCTTCAAATGTAAATGAAATGCTGTGTGCCCATGACGGATACTATATATTTCTACAGGCAAGTAGAAGCAAGTAGGGTGAAGAATCACTTGAATAAAGTCCATTTTTATAGACATGGTTATTACCACGTCTGCGCCTTAGCGATACAATGTCTGTAAAGTTGTTTTAGTTCAATATTGGTAAATCCAGGGAAGTCTGCAAAGCTTTAGTTATGAATGCATCCATAAAAAAGGTTCTCATTGGCCTGACTTTATATCCACTGGTTTCAAGTTATATACAAGTCAAACAATTTACTTCTTAGTCCTCCCATCCCAAATTAAAATGTTCTCTCATGAAATATTTAAAGACATCTATTGTTTTGGGTAGCTAATGGTTACTCTTCTCCCTATTACCACTCCCTATTATTATCAACATATGGCAACACATTGTCTCCATGAGGTTGTTTCAGTTCACCTTTAGTGTTAGTAAATCCAGGGAATTCTGCAAAGCTTTACTTCTGAACACACCCATAAAAATTCTTCAACATTGTATCCACTGGTTTTTAAGTCAAATATTGGGTGTTCAGCTCTGCACTTTTAAGCAGAACCCAATCATGCAGCATGTATAACTAGTCTTATCTCCTTGTGAGCATGAGATGAGGCTTCTAGTGTGAATAATGCCTTCCCTTGGTGCTCATCTAATCCACTCCGGGCTCATCTAGAGACTTTCATTTTGCAAATGAGCAAAGAGTAAAAGGTGAACGCGTAGGAGAAGTGTTATACAATAATTGCATTGTGTTTCATTAAATTTCATCTCATCATGTATCGCTCGGTTGTGCAGTCAAACAAAAACAACTTACCACCAACTGAATTTACATATTTTCTAAAGGTTCTTAAAATAACTAATCAAAATATCTTCGCTCACATCATTCGCTACAGGGGGCAGATATTTCTTTTGCAAAAGGCTTCACTTTGCACACTGCATTTGCTTTGACCCTGTTTATTCCACACAGTATGGTAGCGAAGTGGATGAGTAGTAGGACACAAATGCTGAATGTTGTCCCAAAAGCTGCGGAGATTTTTAGGAAACAGTGTGGTGCATTTTTAAATCACTTCCAGCTGGCCACGTCAGCTGCTCCCCGGATCAGACAAAGTGTTCCTCTTCAGTGGATACAGAGGTCAAGTTGGTCCCCTGATCCATCCAGGCAGTCACTCTTGTACACGTGAGGTTTAGTACAAAGATGAGTGCATTGTTTATTGGTTTGGGTGGAGAGTGAGCGCAAGAGGAAGTTTAATTTACAGTCTCAGTAATCAGGAACAATGGAGATCTGCGTTAATCTCCAGCTCATCCCCAAGACTTATCTTAGAGGCATCATAGGTTTGCTGAGAGGAATGAGAAAGGGGAAGAAGGCCACTATGCTGCCGACATTAGCTAAACCATAAAGATGTATATTATTTAAAGTGTGGTATATTAAAACATTTGGGTGCACAGATTGTAAGTTAGTTGACTCTCATCATTGTGGGTCTTGGTGACCGTCCTCCTTAGAAGATCCTTGTCCTTGGAGACAGTAGACTTCTGAGGTCCTACTTATCATTTATTGTGGGGAACACATTATAATGAGTCACAATGCTATCAGATATGCACAACATCATCTTCTACACATCATAGAAAAGAACAAAATCACAACTAACAACCTTTCTCAGTCATTCAATTTTCTGTAAAACAATCTCACAGTGCAATCATCCTGGTATTTCTCCCATTGCATCAGTCTAACATTTGTCAACTGTTTTACTCCAATGACTCTCAAACCGTATTATTTTCACATTACTTTCCACAGTCAACAAGCACAAGCCCTGGATAGAGACGTCCTACCATGGCGTGATCACAGAGAACATGGATACGGTGCTGCTGGACCCTCCTCTGGTTGCTCTAGACAAAGACGCACCTGTCCCGTACGCAGGTAAGAAAAAAACACACACACTCACACTTGTTGTAGGTGTTCAGATTTAGTCGCTTCAGTAGTCCGCACAGTAAAACTTTCTAACATCAAACCAAAAACAGATGATGCAGCGGTTTTGTGTGCAGGCTGTTTGTCATTGGGCCTGGAATCCATTTATCACCCTTAGCAGCGCACAACATTTTGGGGCTTTATTTTTTAGTGATATGGTCTAGACAAAACATATAACAAAAGAGCTCTTTATATAAGGACTGTTCAATACTCAAGCTCATACCATGCAGGGAAATGCAGGCATGCGATCCTCATACAATGGTAATATTTTGTAGAGACATATTTGCATAAAAATTATCATGTTTGATATATTTGTATTGACATTTTCATGGTTCTTGTAAGCCTGGTAAATATTCTTGAAATATTACCCATAACTACAAGGTTCCATTTCTAAAACTATATTTATTTGTTGACCTAATGCTGCATTCTAGTTGTCCTCCAAGTCGGAAAAATCAGAGCTGACACGTTCCAGTTGTTAACTCGGAAATAAACAAATCTATAACGTTAGCAGCTTCATTTAGCAGTTAGCAGGATTAGCAACAACAGGCTTCTTAACTTTGTAACTGCAGATGCTGAATACACCACAGCAGAATGCTAACAGATACCGGGTTGACAGAAGTGAATGGTTCATATAAAATTAAAACAAGTTATATTTAACATTTTCTTGTAAAATTGGGAGCAGACATGTTGGATTTCTCCTCTCGGGGGAATCAGAGTTGCCCCGGGGGAGTCAGAGTTGCCCCGGGGGAGTCAGACTTGCCCCGAGTTTCCGAGAAGGAATTCCGACATCAAGGGCTGTTCCAGTTGAACTTGGAAATTCCGACCTCCGAGTACAACTGGAACGCACCATAATGACTTTCCAAGATGAAAGCATGTGAACATAAAATCAAAAATATCATTTATATCTAAATCTATATAAATTCCTAATAAGTCACATTTGAAATCAACTGACCATAGTTGATGATACAGCATTGTTTATCTTCTGAGACAAATCAAGAAAAACTCTACAACATCAAATATTCAAATCAAAACAATTATTTACTCTTTGGTTGCTAATTTCGGCTGAGAAAATAGCTTTTCACTCTCTTGACACTTACTAAATAGTTCATGGCAAGAAATGCTGTATTTTTACACACACAATGTCAGCTTTTTTTTTTTTTTTTTATAAAATCACATAGACGGCCATTCAACATAATTGGCTCTTATGACAATGCATTTATTTTTATCATCTCGTCAGTTTGTGAATTAGGATACATCTTTCTGACAGGGATCCATTCAAGGCCCTCGCTAATTGAAGCCATGCGTCATCTCTTTTCCTTGCCACTGAATTGCCCCATTAATCTGACGGACAAATTGCTCCCAAAAGTGGTGAAATATATGACTTTCTCCCAGGACAGCAGCGTTTCATGACAAAGTTAATTTTCTGTCCTGAATTCAAATCTCACCCAGAGGAGCAAGTGGTAAAGCCTCATCTGGAAATCACATTAAAACCAATACACTGTTTGGCACACAGCAACAACAACAACAGATAATATTTATTTAAATACCAAGATTTAGAGGCATTTAGAGTTTGTCATAAAACATTCTCCAATGGCCCATAAACAAGGGCTGTTGGTTTAGCTTTTATTGGCAGAGAGTGTACACACAGTAGGCTTCATTTACTTGGCTTTGAGATGGGCCTTCATTGAACAGAGTATACGTTCAATAATGACACATTTAAAATGGTGAAAATAATCTCGGCATAAAACCGCTGATGCAATCTGAAAACCCATCACTAATCAATGGAGATGGGTAATATCTTGTGCAATATATTCAATTCCATTTTATTTGTATATCCCTATATAACTACAAAATTGCCTCAGAGGGATTTACAGAATGAGATGTGCGCAAGCAATAAAATAAATAAAAACAACAGACAAACAATAGACACACAAAAGGACTGACCCAGGACATCCCCCTAGACCCTGCATCTCGGTAAGGGAAAACCCATCTATGGGAAAAAGAGGAACCAGATGAAAGTCCAGGACTGATGGATACAGTCCTTTTGCTTGTGTGTAAGGATGCAGCAGGTGAATGAGATGAGGTAAGGGGAGTGTTGGAGGAGTCCTGGAGGGATACACCATGGGTTGGAACATATACCATAAACCAAAAGAATGTACAACAATAACATATGTAGGGTCAGAGGCTTGCTCTTCTGTTGTGTTATAATGTTTATAGCAGCCGGGGCTGTCACACAATGTAGTTTGCATTTACTTGTTTTCTCTGTGAGTGGCTGACTGAACAGCCCCATACAAGAGGTACACCTGTGATAATGCCAGTATGGTATCATTACAAACATCTATCGCAAGATGATAGTGTCAGGTGCTGATTATGTTGTCTAACAATACAAACTGCAGGCTGCTCATGGCAGCACTGACATTGACAGGAACAAGAGGGAGAGAAGAGGACCTCTGTTGTAATTAGACAAAGTATTCAGAGACTCCAAAGAAAACTGAGGGGCTTTTTTGGCAGCTTTCTCTTACCAGCTCATTACGGCAAAATGGCTGCTATTAATTGCGAGGCTGACAAGCATGGAAAACTGATATTCAGCTATTTCTCCCCCTGTGGCTTTCTTTTGTGCATGTGTTTATTCCAACAACATGGCCGTATTTTGGCATTTTCAGTGCTACCTGTGAGCTGTTTTGTAAATAATGACCAAATAGGACTGACCTTGTAAAGTGTGGATCAGCCAGAATATACATTAGGAGTCTTGTCTCTTCCAGTACACATTCTGCAGCTCACTGTGCATCAATGCAATACATGTGTTTGTGCAATACATGCAATACTTTAGTGCAGTTCATCAAAATGGAAATGTGATAATTATTTGAAAACATGTTGATCTCTGGTTCAGAAAAAAAATCTTTACTTAGACCGCATAGTTCACCCTGGTAACCAAACAGTCACAGTGCAAATCTTAGAGGTTTAATGACAGTGTGAAAAGCCTGCATACAAAAGAAGTGGGTCGTGTCCATGATTAACCACCGGTTTGTTGTCTGGAGAAGGTCAAGTGTTGTGAAATATTGCAGTAGTGGCAAATGCTCCACTCTGGCCTGCTGCTGACTGGTGATATTTCGCCTCTTTAAATGTATTTTGTTGCGTGCAGCATAATGAATGAATCCCAAAGAATAGCTACCAAGGAGACCATCAAAAGACCAGCTCTGTTCCAATTTATCTTCCTTTCCAATTGTGAGCAAACCATTCACTCAAATGGCATCTCGAAATGGGGTTGATTTTGTGTTTCTCTGCATCCTTCCGCATTCTTTGTAATTCTCTATACCTATATTTCACTCCTATCAAGGACCTATACATCAAACATAGTTGTATTAGCTGTCTAGTTTACAAGGACTGTAAGACAATTCTTTTTTAGATGCCAAAGATAAACAGTAACTAGATTTTTTGCTCATGTATATAAATATATATATATATATATATATATATATATATATATAAATACTACAGCCATTAAAGCATTTGTATTGTTCTACAAGTTAAGATAATGTCCTAGTTTTTCATTGGTATTTTTTTAGAGCAGGAAATCTAAAATGAAAATGTAATAGTACATAAAAGGCATTACTGTCAACAGGTAATATCTCATTGTTTTTAATACTGCTCCAAATTATGAATTAATCATTGCATGGTAAGTCAATGTGACTGTGCGACTTCTCCTCCTTCAGACCCTTTAAAATGTGTGTCATATGGAATGTTCATGTGTAGTATTTTTGGTGAAGGTCCAGTAAAACCACTCAAAATGCTAACTGTTACTAATGTGTACATTAAATAAATATACAATGTGACCAGACTCTGAAATTGCCTACAGGTGGCAGAGTACATGTCGTTTGCTAAAACCATCTTGATTTCTCATATTTTGCGATATTTTGTAGCTAATGCTCATTTCTCCATTGAAAATGTATTATAGTCTTGCCTCCAGTTGCCTCCATTCCGGAATTTGGAACTTTCTGTTTAGTTTACAAACGTTGAAAGGGTCTGTTGGCATGTCACATGTCTTTTCTTTACTTTATGAATTGTATTTACTTTACTTTTCCTTGAATACAGATTTAGAGCATTTCTTACCCCTAGGTGACTATATTACCAATCCTCGTACAGTTAGAATATTCACTAATACAGTCCTTGGGTTGTTCATTTTTTCATGCTGTCCTTCCCACCTGCAATTCGTCCCGCCCTCTGCCGCAGCACCACATTTCACTTTGAAGTAAACTACCCACAGTGGACCTAAGTTGAACATTATACACTGAGACAGGCATTCAGCAGATGAATTGTTATTGCTGTTCACCATGATGGCATCCTCTATCCTCCTTGCCCCAGAACCAAAGGTGTGCAGGCCGGGGTCTGCACACAACTGATGGGCTCGCTCAATCAAATTAGCATGAAGGATGGTGGCACCGGGCAGAGGGAGCTGCGAGACAATTTCATTTGCTTATTCTTTATCTCAAGGCCACAGTCAACAGACGCAGATCCTCTTCATTCATCATGTTACACAATAATGTACCTCAGCTGCTGATGCGGTATTTCCTCTGCACAAGTCACACACAAAACAAATGTACTGGCCACAAGGCACTGGATTAACATTGGATAAAAAAATAAAGATGGACAATACTAACATTTAGTATAAACTAATATTTATGGTCAGTAATTTCATTTTTTGCTGATCAATATTTTCCTTTATTCCAGTGCTTATGTGTATGACTAAATTATAAAGTTGTCCAGGTGTAAGAGAAGACTGTAAGAGATGTTATTAGCTCATCCAGTGTTTGATGGTTTAGTAACTGGCCAAGAACGAAATACTTTATATTTAATAAGGACCCAGCTTCTACAACCACCACTAACTCCTGCCACCAATGACCAATATCATACCAATACCAAATCATTACTTAGTTACATTATGCTTTACATGTGAATCCAGATCACCCTTGGATCCAAAAGTATTTTAGAAACATTTATACTATGGTGTCATATAAGGACTTTTCAACCCCATGTCTGGGGCACTATATATAAGACCAATGCAACGATGGAGTTCTTTGCCTGAGCGCCTAGCTCCTCATTTATTTGTGTGAATATGTCTAGTCAAATGTTTTTATTCATCAATTCTGGTAATTAGTGTGTGAGTCAGTCTGACCATCAAAGCACAAATGAACAACTCATATAGCTTTAATGTCATACTCGTCATAACAGATATAATTAATGGGGATAAATTAGAAACTAGACAGGCCCTCCATTCATATGTTTTTACTTCAGTGCAGTATTTCTTAAATTTTGTATTTTTGGTATGCACCAAAATGTGATTAGTCTTAGTTAGTTCACTAAAGTTAGATAGTATTTAAATACATTGATTAATGGGAAACTATGGCATAGATTGAAAGTTGCTGAATCAGTATGTTTTGAAGGCAACGCATTTCTTTATTTAGTAAAACAATTAGTCTTTTCTTTTGTAAGCTTCACCAAGGACGTTTCACTAGTGTTGCCTTATTGCCTTAAATGTTAGACCATTATAGTCCATCCAGTATGGCACGTCGATAGTTTTTAGTTTATCACCTCACACAGACTGATAAAATGATATCTTAATAGTTTATTGTGTAGCACATCCAGTCTCCTGTAATACAAATTCAGCTTCATGTTTCTCAGTAGCTTGTAACGTTTGAAATACATAAGATAAGAAAAAGACAAGAAAACCTTTATTTGTCCCACAATGGGGAAATTGCATAGTACCGGTATGTGAAACCAAAATACCCGCATGAAACACAGAAGTTTATTATCACATGTTCAAAGGCAGCACATTTCCCTTGAGACAAGTTTTCTCAGAATAAAGGCTGCAGACATTATTCACACATCTTTCTTGTTAATTTGTTACTGTGACAGAAATATAAATAACCTTGTCTTGTTTATTTTATTTTACAGTGTAACCATGGCATGTATTGTTTTATGAAGAAGACAATTCAGAAACAATCTCTAATATATTTCACACATAATTAGATCAGGTTTTATGTGGAAAATTAGTGCTATAAGTTAAGCATGGTTGGGGGATTTAAACTATATATATATATATATATATATATATATATATATATATATATATTTCTAAATACATTTGTGTGATTTTTTTTTTTTACCTTTTCAAGATACCCAAAGAGCTTATCCACAGTCTCTCCAACTATAACCAAACACAATCATGCATTGGCAGGATGAGTGAAGCGTGTTGCTTGTTTAGAGTGGAAATCAAATTGCCAACTATGTGTTTTTTGACTTGCCTTTGACACTGAAGAAGTATTCTTATGAAAGACATTCTTATATATACAGTATTTATATTCATTCTGAAATGTCATATCAGCATTAATGTATTTACTTAAGTGGTGTCTTGTAAAATATTTGTATTAACTATCACAAACACTCCTTATTTTCCAACTTCATCTGCAGTGACCACTTGAGAGTAAACCTGTACCAATGCTTAAGACCTGGGAACATGTGTAAGAATAGTGACAGAGGCACAGACATAATGCGATGGATTATCAAAGACACAACATCTGAGCAGTTTGATCAAACCACAGCGTACACTAAAGAGGAGACTTCCACCTCACTGCTCTACCACTGTGCATCTTTGTCTGCTGCCATTAGAAATGCAAGGTAGAGCTGCAACATACTGTACAATACCCAGTGTGCTTAAGTAATCTACCAACAATGATGTGGAATAAAAGTACATTCTGAACACAGGAGCATGGACATTATGATTGCTTAGATGTTCTGTAATGCCGATTTTTTTATGTGCATATAATCCAAGCAGCTCTACAGATAGACTACCAAGTAAAGCACATATGGAATTTTGTTGGTGGAGTTTTGTTTACACTGAATGCTTGAGTACAGGTTGTGTCAGTACAACATAATAGTCTGAGCAAAAGAGTGATGTTGCAAGAGACTAGCTGTAGGCAGTTACAATACTCTTCACATGAACAACACTTTATATGAGATATTGCTTTTTTTTTTAGTTAAGGATTACCTGTTTCTCCTGCCTGTACTGTGGGAGGTCACAGTATGTAGGTAATTGCATCTGGAAGAGCATCCAGCATAAAGGCCTGTCAGGTACATGTGAGTCATTCACTGTTACACACTGACCATTAGATTCCCAGTGCTTTTCAAATTTTACAGCTTACCCCTTTTGATGATAGGAATTTACCTGTACTGACCCGACTATATCAATGTAAACACGGATTACTAAACGCAAAGCCTCACAAGATTGTTCTTCTGCCTTTAATTGTAATGCTTAGACACTCCTAGACACTCAGAGAATGAATGCCTCTGTGCCATTACACTTGTGAAGCTGTCATAACCATTTTGTGCCTAGCCTTTCTTCTTGTATTCTTCTCATGCAGTATATCTTTGTCCATTTTGTTGAAGGCCAGCTCTGTGAACTGTCAGAGCATGTGAATTGACGTCTCCTGTTTGCCGTAGGACACTTTGAATCACTGCTGTGCGTTACCTCAAAGCCTGGGCTGACTTCTGCTGTCTCCTCATCCATGTCTTTTATCCTGTCTTCATTTTCTTTGTCCTCATTTGAACTGCTGTGTACACACACCACGTCATTATAATTCATAATGTTGTTTGTTGCTTATTACAGATTCTGATCTCATTTGACCTTCAATCTGACCTGAGCTATGGTTTGCCACTTGGGAATTAATGTTTGGTCTGGAGTCTATATGAGGCCAGTGTGGCTGTATAGCATCTGGTAATTTTCCATTGTTCTGTCAGTGCTGCCAAAGCACACAGGTGTTCAAACAACACTGTGTTGTTATTTCAGTCTAGGTCAGATGGATCTATAGGTACATTTCAGAGGAGGGGCTTAGAGGACATGTCCCCCATAATAACCTCTCTTGAGTAGTAGTAAAATGCAATGATCTGAACTGACAGTAACTTTGCCAATCACTGGTTTCATCAAATGTAAAACAATAAATAAATAATGTGACGTATGCATTAAAGAATTGCATATATGGGTGGCATATGTGAAAGAAAACAAAATCGAATCAATTTCATTAAAACCCTGTTTACATGATCTGATATATATTGTGGTAAATGATGATGATATTATTTTCCTAACAAATAAAAAAGAACGTACCATACTACAGTAAGCCAGTAAAAATAATACCTGGGGGGTACTATATTTCCTGGCTCACAATGTAAAACCTGACACATTTTTCTGGTGCTGATCTCTGCTGTGATTTACTGTGGAGCCTGGCTAATTAGATCCATATAAGATAGTGAGAGTAATTATATGTATAATGCTCCACTGCAGGTTTACTATCAATACATCGTCAAACAACCTCTTCAATTGGTCTGACTTAGGACATCCTCTATGCCCGGATGGTTTTTAATATATGTTCTTGTCTCTTATTATTTTATACTCAAATCTCCACCTCAAAGGCAAAAAATGCGTCATCATGTACTTGGCTCATTGTGGTGTATCTAACAAATGTATTGATCTCAAAAGCCCTGCTGCCTAGAAGAGGCAGAAATAATCTAGTATTAGTGCCAGAGTAACAGTAGTTATTTGGAAGTAAAAGAAGTTGATGGTAACTTTGTTTTTAAATACTGGTTGTTTCTTAATCACCAAAATTGAATAAACAAATGTATAATACTGAATGTAATAATAAACTATCCAAGCTACCAAAATATAATTTCTGAACAGCTCTATCCAGTTTTTAGATATTCAAATAGCTGACCTCAACCTTGAGTCTCTGATCTCCAAGAAAGGTGCTTGCTTTTAATGAAAGCACTCTTTAATTCAAGTTTTTCATTTTGTAACATCTTCAAATTTATCTAAGCCAACACTTTTCTGATAAAATGTCTTCAAAGAGTTCGCATGGCAGTTGTCCTTGGTCCTGTATAATTCAGACAACCTTCTTCACACCATAGGACAGGGTTGGGTTGTCAATTCTTTGTCAATTGTTTATATAGCATTATCTTATTTTGGGAAACTTCTAGACTACAGCTTTAATGCCTGTGTTGTGTGCAAATGGTGGGAGGTATAGTCAAGTTCTGAGAAGTGCTGACTCCATTCTCTGTAAATGACGAAGGAGAGATGCAGCCGTTCAAGGATAGAGCACTGACCCATGGCCCTGATGTGAGCAGAAATCACTTAAGGAAATGTGCAGCGAATGGCAGCTGAAAGTAACCCAGTAATTCTGTGTCTTCTCTTCCGAGCTGACAGGACTTCACTATCCTGACAGGCCAATTAGACACTCATTTGCATATTGCCTTCGCTCCATTTGCCTTGCTCATGTGGGCATAAAATAGGATAATCTGGCTTTTGGACCTGTGTACAATGAACAGTCATATAACTTTACCCCCCATTGAACTGTATCTTCAGACTAGAGTAATGGGGCTCCTTGCAATAAATAAGGAGGGCTATTACATATATGACAATGGAATATAATGTAATGCCAGGTATATGCATTGTATTAGCTACATTACAACAGCCAAAGAGACTATAGTTTTGTGGCTTAAATGTTTGTTTGTTTTTATATGTAGGCTCAATAAAAGGAGCATTTCCAAGTGGTTGTCATCTTCTCAATTTTGTGATATAGGGCCAATGCCTACGCTGTTGCGTAACAACAAAAAAGTATATAATTTAAAGTCGGATTTCTGTCATGATTAATATCTACAGCAACATTAAATCAGAGTTGTGGGTTCCTACTTTGACCAATAGTAGTCGACTTTTACTTTAGCCCCTCCCCTGGCCTTTACAGCAACATTAAATCAGAGTTTGTGGGGTACCACTTTGACCAATAGTAGTCGACTTTTACTTTAGTCCCTCCCCTGGCCTCTACAGACTACAAACAACCTGTTTTACATCATAGAACAGGGTCAGGTAGTCAATTTTAAGCTTTTTTTTAAATGAATTTTTATATATAACTATATATGTTTTTTCAATACCTTATTCAGTGTTGTCTTACCAAATGCTATACAGTATTGCACACACTGTCCAAGATTGCAAAGATCAACCACCCACAATAGACTGCACTTTTAAACCTTGTGAACACTCAATGACAAAAACAACCATTTTTATATATTATAAACTGCTCACAATTCCATCCATAACTGCAATATTATTTCTGCATTTCAGCTTAAACAAGTGTATATAAATTAATGAATACTCCGAATAGTAACCTTGTCACCTTGGAGATACAGTCCAAACATTGTTCCCACTCATTCTCACTAAACAGTCTTTTTGTCTACACTGTCCTGGTACTTGTAGTACACTGCCTTCTGCATTTTGACATTTTAAAAACCTGTAATAAAAATTCAACATTTTAGCTTGGCTCCACTCTGTTTACTACTAGTCTAGGTTTTATACTGCTGCTGAGTAAATGAGATTGCATCCTCCTAGCGCAAGTCTAATTAGATGTCTCGAACTCACCGACTCCCTATAACCTTAAGGCAGAGAGTGTTTAGCTGGACAGGGGGGTCTCTTGGGTCAATTATAGCAGCGTAATGATTGTAACTGGCTAATTTTCAGCCCATTACCCTATTTCATGTCTCACACAGCAGGTTTTAATGCAGTGAATAGTGAGTAATAGCCATGGTATCTTTGGTGATAAATGATGACCATGGATAGAAAAGGGGAGCGTCGTCATTAATAGTCTTCAGGAATGAGCTGTCATGAGACCAGACCTGCAATAGGACACTCTGTAGAGGACGAGAAACAGGACACAACTGCAACAGCAATGCTTTAAAATTATTAACCTTGTGCTGTATGACAGTCTGGGTTCAACAGTTCTTGGGGCTTGGTGGCTCAGTGTCCAATAACTGATGTTGGCAGTTGGAATTCCGATCAATACTGTGCATGGTATACTGTTGTGTTTTTGGGCAAGACAGTCCACCTTGTGTATGAATGAATGTGGTTGTGTAATTGGTGTTTGGTGGTGGTAGGAGGCACAGAATGGCTCCACTTCCGTCAGTCTGCCCCAGGGCTGCTGTGGCTACAGAAGTATAGCTTGCCACCACCAATGTGCTACTATGGAGTGTATGGAGTATATTCAATTCAATTGTATTTGTATAGCCCTATATCACAACAAAGTTGCCTCAGAGGGCTTCACAAAAAGAGATGTATGTAAACAATAAAAAAAGGTAATTGCAAACAGTTAATAGACAATCAATAACACACAAACAACAGGACTGTCCCAGGACGTCCCCTGTCCTGAGACCCTCCATCACGGCCAGGAAAAACTTCAAAAAAACATTTATGGGAAAAAGAGAAACCTTAGGGAGAACCACATGATAGAGGGATCCACTCCCAGGACGGACAGGCCTGATGAGGATGAGGTCCTTGTGCTGAGAGAGCTCAATATGTGTGTGTGGATGCAAGCAATAATATGAGTGTCCAGAAAAGTGCCTTTACCTAATGTCTATGTCACGTTTACATTTCTACAGTCGTGCCTTTGTCAGCGTGGACATGCTAACATCATGGTACTGACACTACTGTCACTTGTGAGATCCTATAAATGGACCTATTCTTTGTGTCCACATTTCCTCTCCTATTACTTTTCTGAGGTCTTCTGCCCATGTCTGTCAAAAAACGAGAATGCCATTTGAAAGGCAATTTTGAATGAGTGACACGGTAATGGATGAGGACAGAATAGGCCATCAGTCAACAGGTGAACAGTGCCAACTCATTCTCCAGGCTCCCAGTTACAGCCTCTGAAACTCTGAATGACTGCACTCCAGGCACACCACGGTACCAGGAAATGACTTACACAAAACACAGCTATTCAATGTGAGCTAAATATTTTGAACACCCTGTCACCCTGGAAAAGTTTCTTCAATCCAGGTTGACTGATACAACCAGTTTTGCAAATGGACAAAGCAGATCCATGCAATTTATTTTAACACATTTAACCCATGAGAGACTTAAAGTAGAGATGGTTTTGCAGCTTGGGGGGTGATGGGGTAGTGGAGAGTGAGATGGTTCTGTTGCTGGGTGACTAATGGGACAGAGGAGAATGAGATGGTTTTGCTTTTGAGGTGGTAATGGTGTGGACAAGAATGAGATGGTTCTACTACTGCCTAGTTTATTTCAATGGATCTCTTGTGTGTGTGACATTGTGGACTAGAGGATTTAAAGCTGTGGTTTTCTGTCATCATTGGTATTCTTTTGCAGCTTTCCCGTCCAGATACTCCTCTGAGAAGGTCTTTGAATGTGCTAATTGTTGAATAGACAAGAGACTAGTGAGAAATAACACCTTTATCTCCGTCCCTCCTGATTCCAGCTGCCCTTCTCAGACCTTTCATTGACCTTTTTGTGTTATTTGACTGTACCAGTAAACTATAGAGACTGATGAGGTTAAGACTCTGACCTTAGAACATACGCTCACCTTTCTATAAGGTATTGTCATCCTGAAGTTTGCCAGTTGCCAGCTACCGTGATGTAGTTGGAGCCATATAAACAAGCCCTAATAGCACCATTATGTCACATTTACGCAGTTTGTGCTTCGTGATTTATATTTCAGGCCTGCTCAACTGGCTCTGAGCGCAAGTAAAGACTGTGTACATGGTTCTGCTGCTGAGGTAGTGAGACAATTCTCCTGCTGATGTTGTGATGGAGAAGAGTGAGATGGGTTTGCTATTGAGGTGTTGATAGAGAAAAGAAGAATGAGATTGGTGAGATTGTTCAGCTGCTTAGGTGGTGGTGGAAAAGAGTCTGATGGTTTTGCTCTTAAGGTAAGTCATAGGGAAGAGGAGAGTAAGACGACTTTGCTGCTGTGATATAATGGATCAGCGTGAGATGGTTCTGCTCCTGAGGTGGTGATGAAAGTGAAAAAAAGTAAGATGGTTTCTTGCTGAGGCGGTGATGGGAGAGAGTACAATGGTTCTGCTTCTGAGGTGATGGGCCATAAAATATTGAGATGATTTTGCTGGCTCAAATAGGATGTCACTGGCTGAGAATCAAGCCCTTATGGCACCATTGTCACATTTACACACGCTTTATAATGATAATTTCTGGCCTGCCTAACCACCTTTGACTCCGCACTGATGTTTTAATACATGCCTTTGCTCAGCCGTATTATCTTGTTGTTTAGTCTACACATACCACATAAAGCAGGTAGGACAGCCCTGTGTTTGCCAGGCTAAATCCATTGGTACACACACAAGCTGGCTGCTCTCATCCATTTTCACAGAGATTTATTTGAGCCAATCTGTGTAAATGGATAAAGCCGCTTCCTCGAAAAACAAAAAGACAACTTCACATTTAGTTGGCTTACAAATGATCAAACATGACAGCGACTCATGCATGAGCTATTGCCTGCCTCCTGTAATGACAAACATAACTAGCATTCAGAGATCAATGAGAGATGACAGATTAGGTTATCTTAACCTCTGCAGCATATCAAAACTCACTGCTCATTATCTCTTCTTGAGATGTTTTCTGTGAATTTACCTTCCCGCTGAATATTGCATGAGGTCTCGGCCCACAACTTTCACCCCGGTGGTCTGTCTGACTGGCGCTTTTAACTGTGTCAATTTAATAAGAACATTAGCATGCAAAAGGTCTCCTGGGCTTTTGAAATGCCACCTGTGCAACTCCATTGATGTTGTGTTGTTTGAGCTCCTGCTGTAGCTTAACATCTATAATGGATCATATGAAGTTTATTATGTCATCATTAGTTCAGAACAACTGTAGAAGTGCAGAAGAAGTTGGGAGTGAAGTGGTCAGTACTTACATGACCCTCAGAGCAGTTTCTGCCATCAGACAGTTTCCCGGAAATGTCAAATATTGCTTTATGTGATGGTTATTAAGTGTATTTGGTTTGATGTCTTATTGATGCTGTGTCAAGATATTCACAATAGTATAGAGGCCATTACTGCATTTTCCAATCTATGTATATGACTCAAGCGTGTGATGTTCCGCTAAAGTACAGAGCCATGTCCCTCTTTTGTGCCGAAGAGGTTGTATCCGGGCAGTGACATTTCCTGCTCTGAAGTGTATAGAGACTCCCTGCTGGAACTGGCATTGGGTGATTATCCCTCAACCATGCCCACCTGCGGCCTAGCACCAGACACAAAATGAGAGCTGAAAGAAAAGCATTATATGGATATGATTATAGAAATGGCTCTTAAACTTCTACAAAAGACTCTTTAAAATAGGATTAGGTTCTCATTATATCGGCGAAACGGCGATATTATGGAATCTCATTCTCCACAGTGTACCCAACATAAAATATTATTATGACATTTACAAAATTTGACCATATTTATTATGGTTTGGGGGCGGGGCCTCTAATTGCTTATTAACAATATAAAAATTTTTAGAAATCACACAGTCTGATTACGGTGTCCGTTGGTGCCATAGCAGTTGTTGCAGACGTATTGGGGCATTTGGTCGATATACATCTTGTGTAGGGCCTAGTTTTAAATTTAATCAGGTACAGGCAATAGTTCCTTTAGAATAGGCCTCAAACTTTTACCCTATGGCTGAGTCACAATCAGATACTTGTTTCCCAGAGCAACCATTTGAGACTGCAGAAGCATGTATAATCCCTGTGCAGCTCCGATAACACCACAATCGCAGAAGAGTGCTTTAACTCTTAAAGGCCTCATTATAGCTTGTTCCATGACAAGAAATACCTTTCAGAAATGCTTAGGTTAGAATAAGAAGAATGAATATTTTCGTTGTTCTCTCAAAGGTGCCAACAAGAAAAAAGACCGATTCTATGAAATTGCATTGCCAGGTCTGAATGTTGCTATAGAAGCTGAAAATAAAAGAAGCTACCATTTGGTTGGTCAATTAGGGGCCAAAACTGCATTTAACCAGAATACAAAATCCTCTCCTTGCATGATGCCGAATGACCTCCTACACTGTGAACTCCACGACATCTATCATGACTATATTACCTGTCAGCTCCTCAGCTCCATCATGTCCCGTCTGTGTAGTAAGGGGATAGGGTTTATAGAGCCAGACTGTATGGAACCATGTGGGCCGTCTCCAAGAGGCACCAGTAAGAGTATAAGTCTCCTCAATCAAATGTATCTATGTCACATTTCCAGGCATTATGTCAAATACTCACCATATTCATGCTCTTAATCAACAATATATATATATATATATATATATATTAGTAACTTAGATTTTTTTTTTTTTAAATTACACATTAAACAGAAGGCTACATCTTTTGTCAGTATATTCATTCATACAATCACAGATTATATATATATATATATTTTTTTTACTTCATTTAAAAAAATTGTATGTATAACCTAGTATATTTATGACATATCCATCCAGTCAAATGCCCAAAAAAGGACACATCTCAAACAACTGGAGTTATAATGTATTGTTTAGGTTTCTCTGCAGGGGGCTGGGTGGTCCTTTAGAGCAGTGGTTCGAAAACACTGGGTCATTAACCAAAATTGGGTACCAAGATTTTTAGTTAGGTCAAAATGTTGAGACAGCTTAAGCATAAATAAGTATGGCTCTAAAATGTCTGAAATCGGGTTAAACTGTAGACTCCTTGCTTAAATGACATTCCCCTGAAACAAAAACAAAGCCACAGAACACCAAGAGAAACCTTTCGAAAGACCTTTGGAGAAAGACTCTGCCATGGCATTTTAACTAAGCTGTGTTATAGAAATGAAATTACTAATTGCAATAGAGAGCTTCAATTCCCACGTCTAATTATTTATTTCATCCAAATCATTATAGAGTGAGAATTGATTGAAATGTATCAAGGACTTTTTCCGCCTGTGATGTATTCTGTTTAGCAGCAGCTTATCATTTCCCCATTGGCTGTATATTGTTTGTTAGTTAACATTCAGGTGTAATTCTCTATTTGTCTTCACATACTTTGAACAGAGGACTATTTATAAACTCAGCTAACGTTGTGGCTACTTTTTCAGCCTTTTCTGCAGTTTTAAAGTGTTGTTATTCCCGGTGGGCAATCAATTTTTAATGAAAGCTTTTGGATGCTGCCCGTAATGTTTTTAAAAGCATGCAGGGACAAAAAGCTTTTGTGCTGTTTGCTTTTGTTTTCCACATTTAAAAATGCATTCAAAAGAGTGAAAACACTGAGAACAAATGCTATGTTTAACAAAGGAATATGTTTATGCAAATGTCCATACAGAACTGTTATTTGGCTTTTAAAGCACTATTAACAAGGTTCAGAAAATGAGAAAGAGTTTATACAATTACTTGTGGGTTTATTATTTGTGTTTATTTGTTTTTAGCTCCCATAAACAAACTGTTTAAAACAATTATACAGTGTAAATCCACTGCATGAAGCCCTCATCAGCTTTTTTCTGAGTTAACATGCAGGAGAGAACCAAACTGCAGCTCCGCTTTGGTAAATTCAATGCTCAATATGGAAAAACTAGAAAAAGAAAAAATAATCTCTTATAATATCTGGACTGGGCCACTGCTGAGATGCTGCTCTAAAAACTGTGCTTGTCATTTCCTTGTTGCGGTATAGATGTTCATTCTAAACCAGTGCTGTTCACAATACTGTTATATGGAAAGCAGGTGTGTCTGTAGCCTCACAGGTGTCACTCATATTAGTCAGGATCACGGAGAATGCGGAGCTCACTGCCTCAGAGCCTTGGGCCATTCTACAGCTCCACTGTCATAAGTGCACGGAGGTGAACACATTCTAGCTGCACAATACAATACAGATGTCTGTAACCTACTACACAATGAGAGTTACTTTACTTCATTTCACTACAAGTTTGCCCACATTAAATTTGAAATCTGTGTTCAACATTTCACACATTTGTACAATACAAAATAATGAATTTAATGAAGCTCAATATTCAACCTCCCTGTAACCTACTATACAATGAGAGTTACTTTACTTAATTTGACCAGAGGTGGGTAGAGTAGCCAATCATTTTACTCAAGTAAGAGTACCGTTACTTCAAAATAAACTTACTCAAGTAAAAGTAAAAAGTACTCATTCACATAATTACTCGAGTAAGAGTAGAAAAGTACTGGTGAAAAAACTGCTTAAGTCCTGAGTAACTGAGCGTAATGTCAAATGATCTGTTTAATTTAGTGGTAAGCTGGCAAAAAGATAAATAGTTTTGATATTTTCAAAAGATAAACTAGAAACATAAATAATATTTACCCAAGGAACAACATTATTCATATTTTTCACATAAAGCTGTTCTTACATGACACAGAGGTGGTAAAAGTACTCTTACTCTTTCTTGATTTACAAGATTTTTTACTCGAGTAAGAGTACAGTTACTTCAAAATATTATTACTCAAGTAAAAGTAAAAAGTATTGTGCAGTAAAGCTACTCTATGGAGTACAGTTTATTTAAAAAAGTTACTCAAGTAAATGTAACTGAGTAAATGTAACTGAGTACTACCCACCTCTGCATGTCACTACAACTTTGCTGACATTTATTTGGAAATCTATGTTCAACATTTCACACAATACAAAATAATGAATTTAAGAAGATCAATATTCAACCTCTCTGTAACCTACGTGTGAATCCTGATCCACCAGTTGAGAATCAGCAGTTTTATCATAATTATCCTACAATGTGGTCAGTCTGAAACTATGAATGTGATAGTAAATACGTGCGGTAGCAAATACTACCGGCTGTTGTACAGACATGTAAGCACATAAATGTTAAACAAACTGGTAAAAATAGCAAATGTGTAATGTTGGAACTACCATATGTGCTGATGTAAGTGTAAAAAAATGGTAACAGTAACGGCTTTTAAGTCCTGCATTTACTCAACAAAGTGGCCTGTTGTTCATTTGTTGAAGAGCTTTTCTCATTTTTGCTGAGAGGCTGAATGAGAACACCTATGCTTTTGATCACTTAAAGAGCAGACTGCACTGTGTATCTTGATTTAGCATCTTGTATTAAAAGACTGTGTGAAGTATCATTTGATCAGAAGTGAGGGAGCTCTAGTGTAAAATGTTGATTTACCATTTTGTGTGGGGGCGATTTCGTTATTCATTTTATGCTCAAATCACTTTGTGTTACACCTGTGTTTATTTCAAGAAGGCTTTTTCCATTCAGCTCTCCCTATTGCGGCAGCCATATTCAGATGATAAAATGAATCTTGCTTGATAACATAAACAGCGTGTTACTATTGCTCTGAAACTGATATGGCCGGG
>JAVQKC010074499.1:0-20766 GCA_036025475.1 Philypnodon macrostomus | reverse complement strand
GGACTATGACACTCCTATAGGTCAATCAATTTTAGTGGGCTTTTTGTAGCTATAGCACAAATGAATGAATGAATGTGGTGGTGGTTGGAGGGGCTGTAGGCGCAGACTGCCAGCCACCCCCTCTGTCAGTGTGCCCGAGGGCAGCTGTGGCTACACAAGTAGCTTACCACCATCGGGTGTGACTGTGGAGTGAATGAATAATGTAATGTAAAGCGTCTTTGAGTGTTGAGAAAAGCACTGAATAAAACTAATGCATTATTATTACTATTATTATTATTATTATTATTATTATGTAGCTTATTGCCATACTCCAGACAAGGATAGCTAACATTGTGATGGTTAACTATATACTAGTTTAACAGGGACCAATAGGCTTTAGGTCAAGATATGGCTGTATAGATTTGTAAGGACCCCAGGATGATGACCCACACTAGCGCATGGGTCTCTAAACGGCCATGCTCTGAACAGTGAAGGGGAAAGATACTAGTAACAAACACACTTGATTTGTAGGTCTGCTCCAATGTTGTGTGTCTAGTTTCTTTCTTCCCAAGCCCTGCACATTGATCACTGAACACAGGCTGCCACTGAGGCTGATCAAAGTGCCCAGATCAGAGCAGCAGTGTGACAGTGATGCATCAGCACAGAGGCAGAGGAAATCCAGCATGCATTTGTGTGTTCGTGTTTAGGCCTTTATGGAGATGAGGTTAGAGGCTCTGATTCAGGATTAGGGCTAATCTGATGAATATTGTGTTTTTTGTCCAGTTGTGTCGTGTCCAGAAACAACAATAGCCATCAAGTTAATGGCTCTGAAGGAAATGTAAACTAAAGTGTGTGTAGCAATCAGCACCAACTCTGCCACATTACGGAAAGCACATTTCAGTTGGAGCAGTAGTTTGGATGGCAGTCTCATTATTGTGGACATGGAGCCAATTTGCAAGAACAGACAGTCCTTACAGTGTCTATGGTCCACACAATTCTGCAGCTCCCAGGGGTCACTCTAATGAGAAATACCTCAGTGGAGATTAGTTCCATACTATTTGTCTCAAAAATGCACCGTATTAAAAAAGAACACTAGGTGCTCATCTGTATTGACGTGTACAACAACAAATATTGAATTTCCTATTGCCGAAACTATGGCAAAGTTAGGGATGTTTTACTTTTGGGCGGTTCTAAAACAAGATATTAACTATACATCACTATGAGCTTGTTCTAGGTAAATACCCTAAAGTCATTAAATGCTGTAATTTCACTTTGGCATGAACATTGTCCAATTTCCCCCAATTTTTCCCGGAAGTAATATACCCCTAACTTTTTGTGACTAGTATATCCTTTTTACAGACTACATACTGCTAATAACACTACTATTGTATTGTACATTTATGATCACAAAGCAGCCTGCAGTTATTAAATAATTTTTTAAATTGACCGATCCTCTGTACGCTAGACCGTTCTATAGACAGAAAAGACAAAACTCTAAAGTATGTTCACAGATAAGGAGAAGTATGTCTCACACTGAGCCAAGGCTTCTGCTGACAAGCCCTTGTTGGTAAAATGACTCAAGAAGGTGAACGTGAAGAGTGAATAGTGTGTTTTATTAATGCACACCAGTGAGCAGCTGTTTTTACCTCTTAAACCTCAATACACTCACATTTTCAACTGGAATAGCTACAGGGAAATCTCATAATTACAACAATCATAAAAGTCATACAGGAATTGAGTATAATGGTCAGGAATGTGCTCATCTAAGCCGGGCGAAACCAACCCTGTATGGAAATGTAAGGTCAGTTTTGGTTTCCTCTGTTTATTTACATCATCAACAAAAAGCCCTGCCCGTCACAGACCAGCAGTTAACAGATCCTCACATTGGGTTTTGACAATAAACGCTTGCTGTTTTCTTCTTAAACAGACACAACATTGACACATCTTTCACATGTCTTTATTTCCATCAAGTGCTGCGTTATAAAAGGGATGACTACCGCTCATTGCAACATAAAAACCACATCCAAAGCCCAGCGGGGAAAACCACAAAGACCCCACTGGGCAGGACAGACCAGAACACATGGCTGTAAATTCAACTGTGTTTGCTTTAAGGCAAGGAGCTGTCACACAAAGAAACCCCACTTGGTGCTCTGTAGCATGGAAAAGTTCATGGATAAGGTTGTATTAACCATAGACAATGCATTAAACAAATGTGATGAGCTGCAAGATTCCCAGTATTCTGACCACAGTGAGAGAAATAACAGGTGATGGACTTAGTTTAAACTGGCTAAATGCTTTCCTTGGCTTTGCAAATAAATTCATGACAAGTGCTACTCATTTCCTGAAGTAGAAGGCAACTAAATACTAAAAGATTGAATTGATTTTTATATAGAAGAAATTCTTGGTGATCAGCAGTTTCAGAAATACTCAAACCAGTCCATCTGGCTCCATACTTAATTTAAACATTAGCAGATATGTCCTAAGAATTAGCTGTGATGGGCTAATTAGCTATTTGTATTACTTTTCTGTCTGTGTTTATTACAGCCTTTAGCACTGCTGTAAAGGGCAGAGACTTTCCTGAAAACTCTCTCACACTTTATTTTACATAGCCTTTAACTACATTGTATCTACTTCATTAAGTACAATGTAATACACAATGTAACTACATACAGAATGGTTAAGCTTAGGGTTAGGTACAATGTAGTTACATGTTATTCCAGTTTGTTACACAGTGTATTACATTGTACTTGAGGTAGATACAATGTAGTTAAGGGCTATGTAAAAGCATCCCAAAAACACTATCAAGATTAAGTTGTTACTTTATGAGCTATGTATAATGGCTGTCTGGACCTGCACACAACAGGAACGCTTTCTTGAGAACTATTCCTGTTTAGTTTATAAAGGAAACCTCCTGTTCTTACATTTATGAAGAGAACGCACAAGTAATTAAAATAAGGACCTCCCAACACGGACCCATTGAAGGCTACTTTGCGTCTCTTTTTATTCTCCTTTTCCATGAACAAAACATAAAGTGAATGATGGGTCAATAAAAGCAGATTATTGCGCTCAGGTGGAAATCATTACGGGGGAATGCAGGTAGGAATGAGATCACTTTCAATGTGTTTGGGTTTGCTGTTTCAATTATGGGGGATTGTGACGACTACAGAGAGTGCAGCTGTAGTGAACATGCAGTGGCTTGGTGCTGACCGAAAAATATTATATTTTTGGTACACATCGAGATTAGTCCTGGTTTAGTCCTGGTTTAGTCCTGGTTTAGTTCCAGTTTACACCTATCTCTGGTAATGACCTAGTTTAGCCCTAGATCAGACTTGGTTCAATCTCTGGTTTACACCTAGTCTTGGTTTTTGACCTAGTTTGTAGACCTCATTGAGACCTGGTGTAGACCTGATTACAACCTGGCTTAACCATATAGTTTTTATGCACTGACTTTTGGTGGTCTTGTGAATGTTGCCCCTGGTGCAGCTGCATGTATAGGGAACATACGGACACTAACACAGGCAGTTTAGAGAGCAGAGAGGGGGAAAAACGACATTAATTAATTTGTTCCTGTATCTGGAGTTTATTCAAACACTTTGGAAGTTGTGATGGGAGACATGTGGAGTTGATGGTTTAGATTAGGGAGAGCGAGGCCGGGCCACACAGACTGAAGAAGAGGCCTCTGTTCTTAGGGATCCGGCCTCACAGGAAGCCTAACGGACAGTGTCAAAGCATACAAGCAAACAAGGCATATAGTGCACAATCATGTTTATGACTAGAAGCACGAGAAGAGCAAAGGCCACCAATTCTCTAAACTGCAAAAACACATCAAAATCAGTCAATGTGCTGAATAAAGAACAATCCAGATCCAAAACAATAACTTCACATTTCCCAATTTGTGACCCTTAGTAGCAGGAGAGCTGTCTGTAACACTTGTTGAGTTATAAAGTGGCTCTATCCCACAATGGTAAATTTTATGGCACAGTGCCACTTTGATACTCTCATGTGTCTGAGTGTGCATTACTAAATTCTACCAGTTTGGCATTGAAGTAAACCCCATTTAGCAATGCAAGTACCATATTTTCCGCGCTATAAGGCGCACTTAAAACCCTTTAATTTTCTCAAAAACCAACAGTGTGCCTTATTATCCGGAGCACCTTATATATGGATTCATTCTGGTTGTGCTTACTGACCTCCAAGAGATTTTGTGTCACACGGCGTTCAAGGCACTCCGTCAAAATGTTTTGGTACGACTTCGGTAAACTACACAGCTCCGGGAGTCAGGAGCGTCGCAGAGTAATACCTACCGGTACTATGCTTCACCGTAATATTAGTAGTGTATTATTATTAGTGTTTATATATGACCCCAAATTTATGGGATTTGTGGACGAGGAATAAACTGAAAAAGTGACTGTATTGTGTTGTATGTTACGTGTTATAACTGAATAAATTTAAGTTAATGTGAATACGCTAACGTTTGATTTAGCGGTAACAGGTGTTTATTTTACGTGTTAGAGCTGAACAATGTTGAGAGTTATTGTGAATACGCCCATTAACGTTTGAACAATGTTGAGAGTTATTGTGAACATAAAGTTTGACTGACTGACTTGTCTGACTGTATTGTTTCGCTTAATGCGCCTTATGGTCCGGTTCGCCTTATATATGAAAAAAGTTTGAAAATAGACCATTCATTGACAGTGCGCCTTATAATCCAGTGTGCCCTATAGTGCGGAAAATACGGTACTAATACAATAGCCAGCATCAGTGGCGTGAATAGAATAATATGATTCTTGAGTGCATCTCGTGTTAATTCTTTGTATTAAATCATAAAGTGTACCAGCTGGTGAAGCTTTAGTGTGCCAACAGTGGCACCAGTGCCAAAGGTTGCTGGATCCTGATCTAGATGATGATGATCAAGACACTAAAACATTGTTCATGGACCCTAGTCCTTTTCTAATTTCAACTATATATTTTTGTATAATGTTGCTATTGGAGACAAAAACATAATTTCTTTGGCAAAGGTAAAAAGTTTTGTGATTGGAAAATAGACATTTCATGCCGACATATTGACTCGATTACCTTTAGCGAGAGCGCTGTCAGAACTCTCACAGAGAAGAGAGAGGATTAAGTTTCTAAGCATTGAGATGTTACTCTGGCTGGTTCACCTGATACTGGGTCATACCTCAGACAAGCTCCAATAAACATCAAATCTAGCCCCCACAGTGCTGAACAGCACCTATTGTCCCTCAATGGAAACTGAGATCAACGTATATTGATTTGTTTTACAGTCCCTTGAAGTGGATACATCATAGCAAAGGCTGTATAAAGAATTTAGGAAATAGTGAATATTTTAGGATGATTGAGGATGGTATCTCTTACCATTATAAGGAGAGGAAATTATTTTAGCAGCTAATGACAAGCAGATTTGTACTGTATTTGTACCGTATAACTTTAGTGACACAACAGAAAGTACAACAAAAAGAACCCCAGAGATTTTGAGGATTTTCTTTGTAGCAAACTTCTCTTTATGTGAATAACTGAGCGGGAATTAACTGTATGGTTTTGTGAGCATTAGTTTCTTTAGAATATTGTAACCTATGTATTGTGATAATGGTCCTTAGTTTACATATATTATATTATTATATACATTATATAATATATATTAATAAACATATTGTATGATACAAATCCTATGGTCCAGACCCCGGTGTCCTCACTGCCATGGTCATAGCAGTTTCTCAGAAGGCACAAGAAGCATTTGTCCTTCAAGATCCTATCTGATGCTGTCAAGGAGGAACAGCAGAAGTGGAATCTGTAGAATGTTTGACTGGATCGGCCTGGGACAACGAGGCCAAAATGAGGACAGACCCATCTTTCATGTGGGCCATTCCTTGGCTGCAGGTGGAGCGACCCCTGCTACATCCCCATACCTTAATATCAACGAGAAAAGGGTCATTCTAGTCTGTTATAATGAGGTCTAGTGCAGGGCTTCCCCATGCAGACTCAGGGCTGACACAGAAATGTACTGGAGCGGAGAGAGCCTGGTCATGGTATGTAGACCAGACACAGTGATATAAACCAGAGGCAACAGCTGAAGAGTAGGTGGCGATGTGACTCCCATGGGAAATGTGGACAAATCAATCTTAAGAGAGTGAATAGTGAATGACTCTAGAAAACTGCTGTGTACAAAACAAAAGCACACATTTAGTCAGGACTGATTGTTTTGCCCGAAGGCAGATTCCGTCTTAACACTTATGCATGCTGTTGAAAAAAGCAGTTATTGCAGATATTGCAGTGGAAAGACCAGGTGCTTTAAACATGTTTAACACATGAGATTAACACTGGGGTTATTTTTGATCTTTTTATCTTCTATAAAAGCAGCAGACTATGCAAAGTACTTAACAAGCAAGACAAAAAAAATGCAGATCATCTATACTCGATTATAGAAAAAAATATTTTATATACGATTATTCAATGGGTGAGGATATATGCTTGTTATTGAGCTTATTATTTTCTTCCGAAATTAATTTAATATCTCTTTTTAACTTTAGCTCAAGCCATCAATGTTACAATTGTATTTTAGCCTCAGCTATATTACACAATACAAAATTAGTCTAGACTAACTAATTGTTTTTTCTCACTCTACCTACAATGACTAACTGAAATTTAGTTTAAATCAATGTTAAAATTGTGAGGGTTTTGTGGCTCAACTGAGCATTTACCCCTGAACTAGAAGAGCATTGGTTAACAGTTACCAAATTCCATTTTGTTTTCCACCAAACCATAACAAAAACATATAAAATGTACTCATGCAAAAATAATGTTCCAACACAGCTCTATTATGTCTGGTCACTGCCGACATGTACCTACACTCCTAAACTTAAACACATCGGTTGGAGCATTTACATCTCCCTTTCCATCATGTTTTTACTAAATACATTAAAATACATTCAAATAAGACAGTTGAGAACAGTTAAGAATATAATTTGGGGCAGTGGTCTGTGTAGACACGTATTATATGGGTTATCTGGTTTGTTCTGGCGTCACATGAAAGCTTCGTCATGTTTTGATGGTTGCACCTTGGCGCTGCTCTGTATGCTTGGTGAGATGCGATCTGACCGCTGACAGGTGCCAGAGCCTCAGAAAGGGTTGGGTCACAAGATACCACTGACAACCCACAGCGGCCAACCACAACACACTATACAGCTGCATACAGTCAGTAGATGGAAACATATCAGGTCACATCAGAGAAGCATGGTTACAAATGAAATCTGATTCACATAAACTCAACTTTATTTTATATCCACTGAGGGTCCATTCCCCAGAACGGGGCTTAAACCAAGAATCTCCTAGTTTAGGAGTAAATGCTCTATCCTCTGACCTCTTGTGGATGTAGTTAGTATATTTTATTGGTATAGTGAGTAAATAAAAGTGTGTTCAAAAATCTCTTTCATGGGTTTTTACAATCTTTGCCTGATCTATATATATATATATTTTTTTTATATCAAATCTTAAGATTGTTTTTTGAGATTAACAAAGAAAAAACTAGTGAAAATCTTTGCGTAAATCTTTGAGTAAAAATGATCTGGCTTTATCAGTTTTTCAAGCACTCATGGGAACCAATAGTTTTTGGCACTGATGGTTAAATTGCTCTTTATAAATCCTGCTAAATGAGTGACGTATTTGCTGTTTTATTCTTTATGGACCTTATCAGAGTTTTCTCACTTTTGTTAAAGCTGGCAGATAGAATACATAATATTTACCTGGCATGAACAAAAGTACAGGATAATACTTGTTGGCAGACTGTTTTTTCCTTCTTGGCATTGATTGTATTTGTACAAATGAGTGGTTAAACATTTCTTATTAAGATTTACTTCAGATTGACATATTTTTCACTGCAGAAAGTTTGCTCCGTCACCGCACAGTCAATAAGGCACTTGTCACGGGCTGTCAATGTGTTGGTTAATCACTTCAAATCATTACAATTGGCCTTATTTGCTGTCTGGCGTTGTTTTGTTGTAGTCGTGAGCCTAGTTATGACACTCAATATCACGGTGTTGGCTTCTCTCATCCATACCGCAGAAGACAATGAATCCATATTACAATAAAACGAGATACATAGGAACTACAAAACTAGGATAAATGCATGTAGACGGGACAGACAATGAGCTCACGTTATACGGGACACACAAGTCATCTGTGAGATGGAATATGATTACAACCATTTCTGAAACATTTGAGGGAATACATGAGTGTTCACTAGGACATGACAAAAATCAATGGTAGGAAAGTGCAACAGTAAATTAGAGCTTGTTAGTTGTTAGCTTGAGTATCATTATAATATTGATCTGATTACAGTTTACATAATTATTCCAATATAAAGCTGTTGTGGATACTGCAGAAACATTTGAATAGACCCCTACAATTCATGTCTAAACCATCAAACATGGCACCCTCCAATAATGGCACACTTATGCACTAAATGTGTATGTGTCATGGGATACTAAAGAAATGTATGATGATGAAAGGTAGTTAAACTTTGGGCAATGTGTTGGTGCTATACTGGTCCACATTAGGAAATCTTCAGAGACAGTAGTGTTTCCAAAAGAATCCATGTTGTGTAAAGTAAATAAGCCCATGGAATAAAACAAAAGACAAATTGAGTTTAAATAAGTAGTTTGCAGTAAACATGTCTGGGCAGTTAAAATCAGACATTTTTGAGATCCCTTACTGGGAGTCAGTCATGCATCCCAATAACAGAACAGTGAGGAGCAGGACACACCGACGGCACCCTCGCTTTTCAATCGGATGAAAGCGCGTTCTGGCTCGAAGCACAAGCCAGGATCAACCAACTTTTGGCAACAAGGAATGTTAAGTAATTTCTCTATTTAGACCCTGGCTGACATAATGCGGTAGTGGTAAACTAAACAGATTGGCACAAAATGATAAAACTATGTCAATAATTACAGAAAAAACAACACACAAATCCAACGGCCCCAAATATTGTTGATTTGCGTTCATAAATAGAGAAACCATTCTTCTGGGGAATTGATTTTACTGCTCTGACCTCAAAGGTCTCTATTTAATGGTATACATGGTTAAACCAGTCCTAAACAGGTTCATTATCCCATTCACACAGAGGCCAGAGTATGAGGCAAACAAAGTGAGAAGGACCTTGTTATGTGCACAGCGGGACGTCCAACTCATGAATGGTCATCTCTGTGTTTTGTGTCTCTGGTCAATGACACAAAGACTGTGGAAAGCTTTTAAAAATTGTGTGGTGGTGTTAAAAAAAAAGTGTATTTTATCTATACATCATTCTTTCATGCATCTTATTTGACTTAATTCCATTATTGATTGTGGGTGGACGGGGTACACCCTGAAAAGCCCCTGTGTGTCATTATTTCAGTCGTGACAACTGAGATAAACCAGTTCTCCAATGAATCCATGTCTTTAGACAAAGGAAGAAAGCTGGAGTATCATGATTTTATTAAGCCAAGATCACAATTTCAGTTTCATCACATTTTTAGTTGACTTTGTATTTTTGTTGCTATCAGAGTCTTCTACGACAAATTCAATGTGCATCCAATCCAATCATAACTTAATACTATTTATTTATGAACACTGTCATTGTTACAGAAAAATGACGGTAAAGAGCAGGGCATAAATTAATGAACAATTCAGCAATTTATTTATTTATGTATGTATTTGGATGAATTGTACAGAATCACACAACCGTAAATAAGCCGGATTTAGCACAGTGCTAATTTCCATCTGAAATCTTCCCTTCATTTCTTCACAATTTGACCTTTTTAACCATACACCCACAGTAACACAGAGAGGACATACAGACTTCACCCAAAGGGAAGTTGTCAGTTGGCCTGGTCTGCTGTGTCTCATATCTTTTCACCAGATAAATGTAATGAACCTAAAGTATGACAGGCCGTTTTAAACAGAAACATTGTTGTGATGACTGGCAGGTCTCAAAGCCACTCCTTGTGTGTTCAAATGGCCTTGGCACATGGCACTCTTGAGTTTCACCAGACAACAACACACCATAACAAACATGGTACCAGGTCTATGTTGGTCTGGTCCAGTTCTGATCTTGTACCAGTTTCACCAAACCTCTCACGAACAGATGTAAGTGGTTAGACTCAATCTTAGCATAAAGCCCGAGAGGCTCCAACACGACACAGGACTGTAGGTTGATTGACAGCTCTACCTGGCTGATAATGTGAACATGCACGCTCTTGTGATCCCGAATATATATGTTTTTAATATAAGTTTATATGAAGCAGTTGGATGAAAGGCATCAGAGAGGTTCAAATGTGTTCGAATGTAGTGAAGGAATGCAGATCTATTATTTTTTATCGCACAAGCAGTGAAAAATAACAGACCTGAAACTGGGTCTGACCCACATTTAGAGGCGGTTATTGACAAGAATGAAAAGGAAAAGGTATTTACTGAACTCTTGTAAAATTTTACCCAACCTTTTACACACCGCACATGAGCCACTACTCCTCACATTGTCCAGCGTGAAGTGTAACATACCTCATCAGGCTCGAGATCCCAATTTAAACTGATGTTGATCCAACATTACTTCAATATACACTTTTATAACGGTCTTCAGGTAGTACAGTTGTTCTTGTGCCTCGTACAAGGCTGCTGTTGCTGTCTGTCTGCACTTGGCTCTGATCAAGTTCAGATAAACCGGCAACATTGAAAACTGGACCACTCCAGCTGGATCCGATAAAGGCCTCAAAGCAGCCTGTGCAGGAAAAAGCCATTGGTAGACTAGACAACATAACTTCTGCTTTTTCTAAAACTGACATGATTAGAGAAGAAGAGGTTAGGTAAGAACAGCAGAATATACCACACAATTAGAGACGTCCAAACACAGACTGGGTTTGGAGCAAGAACAATGGCGGCTTGTGAATGAATGCAGTGATTTGCATAGTATTCATGTCCGGAGAGGAAGAAGAACCACATTTAGGCCAATGACTAAAACAAACAACGATTTATGTTTCTAATGGATACCAAAGGAAGAAGGTTCTGTTTATTTACAATAGGGCAATGACTGTGGTATTTCAACATTTCTTCATCTACAGAGCATTTATGACCATGAGGAAACTTCTTGTGTTTTTTGGCTAGACGACAGACAGGTAAATAAATCATTAATAGCAACAGATGCATTCATAAGATATTTTGTCTAAAATCCAAACTTTGAATGGAGTTGGTAATGAGGAAATGATAACAAATGCCATTTTGACTTTCTACAGGTTAAAATTCACAGCTAAAGAAAGGTGTTTTCCAGAATAATCTTGCCAATGAATAAATAAACTGACTGTAATACATTTGAAATATATTTTCAAACTACGTCTAATCTACACCTGTTTCATTCAGATAAGCTAAGTACACACAAAGGAAGGAGCTAGCGTGTTTTCCCACCAGTGAAGCAAGTCCGTGCCACTGCTTTTTCGCTTCAGTAAGTGACCTTTGACCTCATGATATCAATAGTTCCGTTGCAGAATAATCAAGAGCTAATTGGGTTCTTTGAGTAAATACACTGACTTCGAGTATCCGCAACCTATCTCCAGTCTTAAGGCAAGCCATTTGTTAGTGCCATTGTGTTGAGATCGATCCCTATATCATAATAAGGTAATGTCAAGAGCCAAGTTAAATACATAGATTTGCTTCTTAAATGTGACAGACAATTCACCAGTATTTTTTCTTTATAGTACATTTTGATTGGAAATGGTAAATTATTGTCTGTTAAGTGTTTTTTGCATAGACCAGTGGTTCTCAAATGATACTAACTGGGCAGCTCTGTTTCAGTTCAGATTTAGACCTAGTTTTTGCCTGGTTCAGACCAGATTTAGTCTTGGTTTAGACCCAAAGAAAGTCCTGATTTATGTAGTCCTGCTTCATAGCTGATTTGGTTCAGTTAAATTTAGTCCTGGTTTAGGCCCAATTTAATCCTAGTTTAATTGTGCTTTAGCAATGGCATTTGACAATTGCATCATGTCCACAAGTTCTTCTGAACACATGAATGGCTCTATTTATAGAGGACTCAGGCTTAAATGTGATCTGAAACTATAACAGGGTCACATGCATTCCTCCAACTGGCTTTGAACTTAACAGACGTTCGGTGAGGCTGACTGACTTGTGCCCAGACTTTGTATTATTGTAGAAGTGCCAACTTTCCAAAACCCAGTAGAAACACCAAGAGGCCATTTTTACCCCAAGCCACAAGAGGGACAACATTTGACCACTATAATGTTTCAATAATTTTACCAAAAGAATATCTTCTTTTTATTTGGTTGTGCTAGATATCAAAAACTTCCCAGTACTTTTGTTAATATTGTAAATCTTACCCTCTCTATTTAACTTAAAACAAATCATTGGTTCAGATGTGGACCCAGAACACCAGCTTTTTATAGGATCATGTACAATTGCGAGATAAGATAAACGATACTAACTCCATCCAGAGGGGGTCAGTAAAAATCAATATGCCATCAAGTTAATTTTGTGTACTTCCTGTCTTTGCGTAAATGTGTGCAAATGGAGTAAAGATTGTGTTTGCACCGTGGGAGAGCCAGTCTGTATCTTAGTCTGTAACTAAGGTTATAATGTCTTCCATGTCTGGGCCCATTTGTCCCTGGTTTGACTTGGCCACATCAGAGCAGACTGAGAGGCAGACACAACTGCAGTGTGGGACGGCCGCTGTTCACAGATCCGCACCAGACAATTTATCTAAACTGTAATTAACGTGTTTATGTTGAGACGTCTTTGAAAAATTGGCCAATTCAAAAATGCAAATGTGGCAAACAAAATCTCTGCCAAAATAATGATGTCCAGATTGAATTGAGAATGGAATGTTCTAGTTCAAGGGTAAATCCTCTGTGAAGTGAGTGACAAAACCCTTACATCTCAAAGGTAAAAAATCATACAAAAGCAGCCATTCCCATTTATGCAGACTGTCATGACTGGATCTATGGTAAACAGTCCAGTAAAAGGTATTATTTTGCTCCTTACTGACCCCTTGTGGTCCAACTGGGTGGCTGCAGAGCTTTGACTTTATCTCGCAATGGAACAGGAACATTTTATAAAACTCCCAAATCCACACTAATAACTTCTTCCTAATCCAAATACTGACAGTTGACAGTGACTGAATTTTTCAGTTATCTGATGGATGAATAAACCATCACCAAATGATTTTGTGGTATCTTTCATATTGTTGAAACTGTAAGTAATGTATCCATAAATGTAGTAATGTAGGTTGTACAAAAAGGCACCAAAAATCCGCCTGACAGGATGAGAAAAACATTTTAAAAATAAGTCAAACCCAGCAAATGACCACCTTGTGATTCACCACCAGCGGACGGAAACTAACCAAAATGTCCACTTTGGGAATTCACAACCACAACAGACCAACAAACAAACAGAGAAACGAGTCAAAAATTGAACATCCTTTTCACTACTTCAAACTGACATGCTGAAACCTCAAACAACACCAATAAACTTCCAAGGGGCTGAGCAGATGTGCATATGTGTTCACTTTGTGTGGCGCTCAAGGCCAATTTTATAGTTATTTCAGACATATATGCCACTCCAGTCACCAAATGGCAGGTGTATCCTTGCATTTCAAATTGTTACCTCTCAAAACACCTAATCAGCAGCTTACTGAACTTATATATAGGGAGGCCAAATGCTTAACGGATTAAGGTTTTGATTTGAAGTAGCAGTGCTGGGTGTGGAGTCTGGTTTTGGGTTAAACCACAACCCCTCTGGACTCCACCAACTTTTCCACACAGCTGTGTTCGTTCATATTACTAAAGCGAAAATAAAATGGCTCTTTTAATACTACGATCCCTGGGACACAATGATGCAGCTGACCCATATTTTGTGTTGTTGTATTGTTTTGGAGTAACAGAGCAACGCACCAAAGGGGATTTCTTAACATGTGTTAATGTGACATCACCTTTATAGATAACTACTGCTGAACTTAACATTGCCTTTACTGAGATCCAGATCATTAATACGTAATGTTCACTTTTAGAATGTGCTATCTTTGTAGTCACAAAGAGATCATAATGACAGGGGAGTCACAAACCCAAATCGTGCATCATTAAAGGCTCTGAAGTCCTAAATAGGTGCAGTAAAGGTAAGATATAAAGAACCAACATAGGCCTATCTTTTATGTTTCTTACATGTTTTGACAAGTCATTTCACGACTGTCACCTGAGCATTTTAAAGCAAGTGTCTTTTATGTTGTGGAAGTCAAACAGAAGATTTAATCCTTCATACCACAAAGCATGGTCTAAAATTACTCTGCAAAGATGATATTAACAGCTGCACATTCATTTGGAAAGTACAGGGCCTACATCCAGAGCTAACAACTAGCACAAAGTATGTTATGCATAAACAGTACATTCTCATTTCCTTTAAGACATTTGAAATAGGTTTGTTTGCTCAATAAAGCTAACTTATTGGACTCAACCATCTCAATGGTACTTTTTACCTGTGAAATAATCTCCTTTATTACTTATTTATTAATATATCATCTGAGCAACATTATATGCAATACTCTATTTGGATTATTATTTATCATACCTTCATCTTTAATTTGATATTATTTGCTCTAATTTTTGCAGTTGGTTAATACTTTATTTTTATTCTCCTATAGTCTGCGTATATTAGTCATTTATTTTTTTTTGCTAACGAGTCGATTGTTTTTTCTCATCCTAAGCATTTAATTGGATTGTTGGCTTTGTGTTAACCTGCATTTGACAAATTCCAACTAGAGAGTTTAATAAATCAAGACTCCAGTCACAAACATCAGTCACAAACATCAATCAAAAACATCAGTCACAAACAACAGTCACAAACATCAGTCACAAACATCAGTCACAATAGGGAATTCAATCTGACATCCAACCAATTGTAGTGTAAGGTATAGGTCAGTTCAGTACAACCATGTTAGAATTGCCAAATGAGATACAAAACATCCTAAGAAGTGCTACGTTGAATTCCTATTGAAGCATACCTTTAAGTAGTTCTTAATTCAAATGCAGAACACAAGCTTCTTCAGGGATTAACTGTACTAAATTGTGCTGTTCAGACCCAACATGTATTGCACTGGTCAGTGGACATCACTTTTACTCACACAAATTTACTTTCACAAATTTGGCTGTTCCACACACTTCTGCGCCACACAAACCGGTGAGTAATAAAGTGCGATAAACTGTGTACAACATGATTTTTTTACACAGACTGCTGAATCCAAACTGTGCAAGACATGAGGTTGAAAAACGGACAAGAAAAATGAGGTGTTTCAGATTCAGGTGCACCTTTTGATGTTTCAGGTATTTCCAAATATGGTAAAGTCATGATAAATAAAGCTAAACACATTCTTTAACATCAATTTCAACACTTTCACAGACCACTCCTCTCATGTACATGCTCAAATAGTCCGGTTACAACTCTTTGGAGAATTAAAACTGAATAGAAATAATAGATAACCCAGTGACAGTTACAGGGGGCAGACTTTCCTCTTTCTCATTTCTAAGCACTTTTTTGCAACAATGCCTCAAACACACTATAAAAACGTCTACCTGATTTTCCTTTTTTATTCTATGAGTTCATGTATTAGTGAAATATTGGAGCACAGCACGGTACTGCACAAAAACATTCGAGCAATGGCTTTGAACATCAGTGTAAGCAATAGTTTGTCTTATTCTGACAGTGACACAGTGTTACATAATAGAAGGTAAGATAACTTTACATTTGAAGACAGTATGTTTTACTATAGATGGTAAAGTTATTAGAGACTGAGAAAGAAAAATGTAAGCTTACTCAGACAATATTGTGAGGAAGCTTTTGAGTAGATGTTGGTTTTATCCCAGTTGCAGAATTCAGTTCCTATGGCAACAATATAAGACAGCCCTCGGTCATGGCATGGCCCATATAAAGGCCCTTTCAAAGTTTGTCAACAGAAAGTTCTAAATTCCGGAATGGAAGCAACTGGAGGCAAGACCGTAATACATTTTCAATACAGAGAATTAGAATTAGCCACAACATATTGCAAATGAAGATGGTTTTGGCAAAAGACAACCACTCTGCTACATGTAGGTGATGTCAGAGCCTGGTTAGGACACATTAGTGAACGTACCTCACATTGTATCTTTGTTTAATGTACACATTAGTTTACAGGTGGCATTTGGCTTGAG
Source organism: Philypnodon macrostomus (assembly GCA_036025475.1). NCBI lineage: Eukaryota > Metazoa > Chordata > Actinopteri > Gobiiformes > Eleotridae > Philypnodon > Philypnodon macrostomus. The sequence continues at coordinate 4,561 of JAVQKC010074499.1, read as the reverse complement.
GCAAAATTCCAGATTTTCCTTACAGTCCTTACAGAAATGTTGATGAGCACAATATGTTTTTATTGTATGCTCAGAATTATTCTACCCCTCACCAGAAATCCTACTTTTTTGTAAATTAAGAGAAATTCATTAAGAAAAACAAAAACCTTTCAGGTAGTCCTTGCTAAACATAGCATGTGTGTCTAAACTAAATGGCTGGTGAGAGCTGGTGCAGGTGGCTTCAGCAGAATGTAAGCAGATTAAAAAATAGACCTGTCCGCACCTATTAAATATGTGTCTGGGATCAAAACCATTATGCAGCACTATCTAAATAAGTCTACATGAGTCACCATCTGCTGAATATAAGGTCATACAATATATAAGCATCAGCACATAGGATAAAAATACACATGCACTATTAAAACATGAAAGTGAATGAAGCCCTAAAACAACACATGGCTCCTATAAATATGCAGGTCACTCTTTAGTCTATTTATTGGCCCTTGAATACATCTTCTAAGCACAGCTGATATTTGAACATGACTGTTCTGGTCAGGTGACACTTGTGGTTTAGTCTGGTGATGATAAGAATAATAGCACATATGATAGCCTGTTAACTAATTTTCTCCTGTTGCCAAACCACAAATAGATTAGTCACTTGTAATTAAAGGAGCCCTGTTATGCGGGCTCCCCTTTTTAGGATTTCTATCACCATAAAACCTCAGATTTGCATTGTTTAATATTCTTAATTAATCCTGTGTGCTGAGGCACTGACATTCTCAGGAGCAGTTGATTTCAGCTTTCTACTTTCTACTTCTATAACTTGCTACTATACATTTTTGGCAGTAGTAGTAAAGTAGGCATGGTCAACAGGGGGAAAGAGGGCCTTAATAGGACATGCACCAAATTGAAGGTTTGTTTTTAACAGGGAAGAATCAGCCCCACAATGATTTCAGAAAGCTTGAAAAAGGCACAGTATGATACATTTATTATGCTGTTTGTATGTAAAAACTAGATCATACATGTTGAGCTTACAAAATGAGTATGAAATTGTAGAATAAAAATTTCTAAAGATGACTGCTGATGAGAATCTCTCTCTGGAAGATTTCTGAATACCCTATTATATCCATTATATGCCTTAGTTTGTCAGGAAATAGCCATGCTGTTTTGATGAGACAAACATCCGAGAATTTTATTGGATTTCTGCAGGGTGCTAATTTGTCACGCTTCTAAACAATATGTAGAATGTACCGGCGGCCTTCCAGTCACCATGCTGGCTCATTATGAAGAGGGGAAATAATCAGTGCAATATCTTCCGAAAGAATGACATGAATTCCTGCATTAAGTGTATGAGGCCCTTGCTCCGAGACTTGGATTACACTATGGCCTACTGCCCATGTGGAGCTCTTTGTCCCACATTCCCCTCAAATTATGACAAAAACATAGTGTGTGAGATACATAGCCCAGTCACAGACGCTGGCACAGAAATGATACAAGATGGTCCATTTGAATATGATTGTCTGGGGTCCAGACTAGGGCTGTAAATCACCATGTTATTGGTATGTCACAGATTCAGATTCATATTGTAAATACAATGTTACATGTACAAGAACAGAATGAGTATCAGCTTTTAAGGAAACTAGACCATGATTTTGTCTTGATTGAGTCTTGAGTTTGGAACTGTTTTTTTCCTGGTTTATTTCGATTTTTGTAGCCAAAGGGGTAGCCGAATCTCACCAGTCATATCACCGACTGTCACAGTATTCATGTTTTCCTAATAATCTGCAGGTCTAGACCAGGCTATAAATTCCCACAACGTTTTCTCAAAGCTATCATTCACACATTCTTGGTAAAGCACAATGTCTTGATCTTTCTTTAGAAATAGTGAGCCTCCAATGTCGGGCTGACACTGGACTCTGCTGCTGCTTTTCTGTGGACGCAACACTTTCCAAAGATAACATGTGCCAAAGACTTCCACTCATGGGCAGGCCAGATGAGGAGCAGACCAAACAGAGCTGGCACAAGGCCTCTCTGAATATCCATAAAGCTGTGCATGATGGGATATGACTGACATGGTTTATGGTTACCTGAGAAACAGGAAGCACATGTGGTGAAAAGTTGTAGTCTTTAAAATGGACAGATGCTGAGCAGGGGTGGTATGAAACGTAAAGAGCGGTAAGATAAAGAACTGTGAAATTGTCCCAAAGCTTTGGTAATTTGTAGACATATAATTCTGGCATTTATACTAAATGGAGAAGACTGTACCGTTTCTCATTTTAAACAACCTCAATTCACTTGGAAATTATAGCATGGTTTAGCAGCAGAAATAATACCTTTAAAACCTCCTACAACACATGTTCTCTGGGAAAGGCTGGAAATAAAAAACATACATCCATTTTATTTAACCCACTTTGACCATTACCTCACAGAATATTCTTGAAGTGAGAGGTGAGCATGTTGGCAAGCAAGCCAAATCGTCTGTTTAAGAGATTTGCTTACTACCTCCAGCCCTTAAGCCCAGAGGCAGTGGTGTGATATGATGTTATGACTTAGTATTATAGGATCTTGGATTGTGTGTAGTCTCCATAAATCATTTGAGGGTGACAGGAGGTGGTCCTAACTCACTCAGCCCACCCCCGCTGGCTGACCTCCGGGAGCAGCAGCTTCCCTCAAGCGTCAACCCAAACAAAAGTGCTGCAGCCTGCTCCCATAGCTGCAGCTATAGAGGTCACCCAGGCCTGTGCCAGGACGGGCCTTTTATCCTAAAGCGTTTACAGGATCAGTATGCAGAACAGAGCCATCAAAGGCTGTCAGTGGGACAGGCTGAGTGTGTATGAGGAGGAAAGTAACAGACATAGAGATGACCCGTGTGACCTTTCATACTGGTGGAGCAGGGTGTGGGATAATCCTCGAGAGCTGTGAAGAGGGGTCTCCAGGTGGTCCTGAGGGTTAGACCGTCTTAAACCCAGTTGACCCTGGCTCTGTGCTGTCAGAAGTAGGAGATCTGCCCTTGGCTTGTCAAGGAAACTTGAACAATGTGGCATGTCTATCATGTAAAACAAACAGGGAGCAGGGTGAGGTGGGAAAATGTTTTTGGGGAGAGTTTAATATAGTTAGATAGTTAGTAAGTATAACTTTACACTTTACCTCTGAACACTTTACTTTTGTATTATATTTTAATTATTACGTTGATCTTTACTTCAAGGCCCTACGTTGCAAGGGAAGGCTTCAGTCACTGGTGAATCCTAACATGAACTAGGCTCACTAGGCGTGCACACATAGGATCTGTCGATATAATAATAAGGGAAATGTGAAGAAATAAATGAAGTGTTTAATTTTAATGGGGTTTGAAAGTAGAATGTAACAGTACAAAACCTTCCAAAATAAAGTTCAGATATATTTTCAAAACCGGGCTTTTAGTACTGAATGCAGATGAGTGCAGTAAAGCATTAGCCTGACTGGAGGCCTGCAGCTGGTTGAGCGACTCACTTTACATACTTTCTTGAAATACTGCAAAACAAACTCTTCAGATGGCAGCACATGGCCTGGCTCCTGCCCCTGTGTCGCTGTAGGTAGCCCAGGAATGTCTGTCTATAACTGCTGAGAGGTCAGCCTGAGCAGCCTGCCTGGACTAATCATGAAAGAGAGACAGCATTTGTGCTCACAGTCAGGTGAAAGAAGACTATATGAGCTCAAACAGACAAATCTAACAGATAATCTAGGCCTACACATCTGCTGCTGTGGCTTCTCTCAGCTGCAACAGTGGAAACTCAGAGCCGGAGAAAGTCTGTGGTTTAGGATGACACACAGACAACAAAATATGCACATACTTCAATCTGTATTCATCTGCTGCAAGGTTGAATACAGTATTTCATACAGGTCTAGATATTCAAATATTATAGAGGTTAATAAGAATCTCTCTATTTTTGTGAACAGCACAGACTTAAATACAATCTCGATTTAGTTAACCATACAAGAACAAAAAACTGACAATGGTGTACTGAGATTTTTCTAAACTCTGAGATTAAAGGCTTTAACTTATAAACAAGAGATCTACAAACTTCACATGTTCAATGATCCACAAGTGACCGCACTGCAAAATAACACACAACACATTAGAAAAGACCTCAAAGAATCACATATCCACATACTGTATAAACTGAGCTTTAACCACAGAAATAATGTCAGCTTCACTTGCTATAGAAGTGTCACTGGCAACAACAGCAGTAATGGTTTTCTTTTATTTTGACAATGCAGACTAAGCAGAGTAATGTTTTTTTTTGCACTCACCACATCTTTAGAGTCAGTAAGATGTCTAAACTTCACAACACAATGTTATGTTATTCAGTTTGACAATTTAAATCTAAAAATATACTTTGTCATGGGAACGTCCTGCTCAGGCTTGTTGAACCATAAGACTACTATTAAGTTACTATTAATATGATTTAAAACTACTCATTGACTACTTTCTGCAGCACTACCTTTGGGTGACAGTGGTGCAGTGGGTAGGTGCTCGCCCTTCAACCAGAGGGTCGGTGTTTCGAGTCCCCGTCCAAGCACACGCTGTCGTTGTGTCCCTGGG
>JAVQKC010074486.1:0-25868 GCA_036025475.1 Philypnodon macrostomus | reverse complement strand
CTGAGTAAATGTAACTGAGTAAATGTGACTGAGTAAATGTAACTGAGTAAATGTGACTGAGTAAATGTAACTGAGTAAATGTAACTGAGTAAATGTAACTGAGTAAATGTAACTGAGTAAAATATAACTGAGTCAATAAATTTTTCTAATCCCATATTTGATCTTGCCTGAAAGTAATTTAAAGTTGCATATCCTGCCATGCTGTGTGTTATATGTAAAAACACAACTATACAACCCAGCATATAAACTGCATGTCCAGTCCATACACTACGACATTCTGCCACAGTTTGACTTTATCTTGTCCAAAAGTCACCCAAAGTTACACGTAGGCCTACTATAGCCTCCGATTTGGTCAAAAACACAATCAATACGGGGCAAATAGCTTATGTCCAGTCCATACAGTGTCGTATCCAAGCAACTAAACCGCGAAACCTCATCATATGTAGCCTACCGCTATAATAACCGCACGACATCCATCACCATCTAGTCTCAATGTCACTTTACGTCATTACACTCGCATTAAATTGTGATATACGCACCTTTCATCCAGTCCACCACCTGGCTCGTGCTCCACTTGCTCACCGGCTCCATCACTAGCGCCATGGAGGAAACTTTACCGCGAGTGGCCGAGGAAAGAACGCTGCAACCAGGGCTACCGTATCCCCGTTTCTTCCCTTCCTCCCCAGGTGACTAGCGCCCTAAGGTGCTGTTAAATCGTGCACCCCTTTGCGGACCAAGGCGCTGCCGCATTGATTCGGTACATCCCGTCTTGTGGCATGGGTTTTTCCAGTGCGCTGTGTGAGTGTTAGTCGGTCCCCCGTTTGGCTCCGTGTGTGACTGCGCCGTGAAGACGCGTGTGTGCTGCGTACGTGTGCGTGTGTAGGTGTACGGAGGAGAGAGATAAGTCACTTCTCTCGCGCGCGCTCTCAAACACAACGTGATTAAATCATCGAGGTTCGCGTGCAGGACGTGGGTGGGTGGATTCCCGTCACTGAGCCGTATGGAAAAAATACGGAGGTCCAATAGAGAGTTGGCACTGGTTTAGTCCTGGTTTAGTCCTGGTTTAGTAGAGCTTTAATCTGGGTTTAGATTAGTTCAAATTTGGGCTAATTTAGCCATATTTTACTCTTAATCCTGTTTTAGTCCATGTTTCGCCTTAGTTTGCCTGGTTGTCTCTTGGTTTAAACCTGATTTAGTCCTGGTTTAGATCTGGTTATGCACTGGTTTACCCCTGGTTTAGATCTGGTTTAGTCCTGGTTTAGATCTGGTTTAGTCCTGGTTTAGATCTGGGTTAGTCCTGGTTTAGATCAGGTTTAGTCCTGGTTTAGATCAGGTTTAGTCCTAGTTTAGACCAGAGCCAAGCTTGACAAAAAAGCACAATATGTATAATAATAATATACATACAACAGCATAATATAATTCCTCAGGTTTGAGTTGGCTGTTCTATTTGACTTCAGAGCTATTTTTTATTCCTTTTATTTTTCTAAAAGCCTGCACAAAGTTGGATGGAGCAAACATGGACAGAGGTGGTGAGAGAGTAAATTATGTGGCTTCCAAAAGGAGAGAAAATTAAACATGTGGCAACAAGAGCATGAACAAAGAGCATTATGAAATGACGAACGGCTAGAAAAAAAATCCATATTGAAAAAAAAATCTAAAAAATACATTTATCACAAATATACATTATGGGCAAAGCTTATAGTAAAAATGTAAAGTTATTATTCAATTAGAGATTTAAATGGTACTGTTATGAACACAATTTTATTTTCAATCAGCCATAAATTAGTTCTGATTTAGTCACATTTAAACCTTGATTATACCAGGTTTAGTGACTGTTTATATAGTTTGTTTGTTTTTATTTAGACCTAGTGGAGAGTTAGTTCTGGTTTAGTCACCTGTTTTTTCTTAGACCTTCTTTTAGACCTGGTTCAGCCCTTGTTTAGACTTGGTTTAGTTCTGGTGGACCTTGTTTTGTCCGGGTTTTTCCCAATCATCCAGCTATCACCGTTCATATAAGAATACTTGGCGTCATTTTGCATGTGTTTGCAGCCCCTTTGGCATATTTGTCATGCTGGGGCTGTAGGAGGCTGGATGCAGACAGAGAAGCAGGGGCCATTTAGAAGCTACTATGCGTTGCAGTAGGAATAATTAGCATGGCAGGCAGGGGTGTCTCACAAAATAAGGGAGCATGGGGGAAGGGAGGGAATGACTGGCCTCTTGCACAGTTTCTGGCAAAGGTACACAGACAGTTTAACCTAACCTCAGGGCAACAGCACAGAGCAGTGAGCAGAGACATGGGCACAGGTGGAGGCAGGCTGCAGGCAGGACGGCCCACTGATCAGAGCAGTGGGTTAGTGTACAAGCATATTCATCTACACATGATCAGTGTCAGCTAATGTAGAAACAGAAACGCAGTAATAGAGTTAACTTCACACCAAGTACAACCAAAACACAGAATAACCCAGGTTGTTTATAAAAAAACGATACCAATTCCGATATTTTAATGATCAATTTGGCCGATACCAATTCCGATACCAATATTCATATAACATGTTTTAGTAAGCTATGTTTTTTGTATTTATTAAAAATATATATACATATATTTTTTATTGGATTTTTAGACTTTTCCAATAATCTTTTCTTACTCTGGCTGTAAACCTCAATATTAGAAATGATCCTTTAAGAACAACAGATTAACATTGTCCATTTGTAGAGGCCGATACCGATATTAGTCAAAATTGTAAATATTGGCCGATACCAATCTTGAGTCAATATATCTGTGCATCATCACTACTAGATAAAGTATCAGCCACATATGGTCAAACCAAGCAAGGCAACCAGCAGACCTATACTAAGTTAGAAGCATGTTTCACAGGTGTAGTCCAATGTACATTTCGTTTATATTCAGCCAAGAATGAAAGCCATTTGTATGACATGCAAGTGACCCAGTAAACTTGCCAATAGTGGATCATGGCTTAACAGTAATGGTGAAGTTTGTTCAGCTGTAATCACCCCATGAAAAGTGTGGACGATATCACATGATAATGGTTTAAACGATCATGCACAGTAGCCACAGCATTGTTAACCTTCTTGTTGCCACTATAGGAATTTGTGATTTTGGAGAAACAAGCATGATCACGAAAGCTCAGTCCGAACACACTCTAACACAAAAACTACAGTGACACAACAACACAAAAACTACAGTAACACACCAACACAAAAACTACAGTAACACACCAACACAAAAACTACAGAAACACACCAACACAAAAACTACAGTGAAACACCAACACAAAAACTACAGTGAAACACTAACACAAAAACTACAGTGACACACTAACACAAAAACTACAGTACATACCAACACAAAAACTACAGAAACACACCAACACAAAAACTACAGTACATACCAACAAAGAGCACCACAGTTTGAGAACCACTGCTATACATAAAGATGTAATAGGCTCACACACTGTAGCAAATCCATAGAAAGTTTTGCTCCTTGCCCAGCCTCTGCCCTAGGCCATGCAGACCTATATCTTTAAGAAAACCCTGGTGCATCATGCTGTTACCAGGACAACAACTAGTGAACAAACTGCTTCTGAGGCCATTTCCAGTCTAATAATACACTATATAATCACACACAGTCAGTGAATATATCCAAGACATTGGCCTTTACCCATTGTAACCAAGGAAGATGCAACATCTTTGTCATTCCTATTATCACATACCAAGGGTGCAGCATCAGGCAGTGCAGCCAGTGCAACTGAACTTGGGCCTAGATTTCAACCAGGTATAAAACAGGACTAACTAACCAAAACTAAATACAGTCCAAACCAGGTCTAATCAAATCAACATCTAAACCAAGATCTACACCAAGTCACCAAGTCTAAAGAAGCTCCAGTCTAAACCAGCAGAGTCTAATCCAGAACTACACCAGGTCTAAACAAGATCTAAACCAGAACAGTCTAATCCAGAACTACACCAGGTCTAAACAAGATCCAAACCAGAACAATCTAATCCAGATTTGCACCAGGTCTAAACAAGATCTAAACCAGAACAATCTAATCCAGAACTACACCAGGTCCAAACAAGATCTAAACCAGAACAGTCTAATCCAGAACTACACCAGGTCTAAACAAGATCTAAACCAGTCCATTGCCACATACCCATGCTGCCTTACAATGCTATGTATTGCCCCACTCTACAATGCAATGCTTTCTCTCATTCTGTAAACCCAAATGTGATCAAGGTGCCATTTTTCTTCCATCTCATTACGCACAGCGGTTGGCTACCTTTCTCCACTGGGCCTGGTAACCATGGAGACAGCGGTGATAGTATGTTAAAATATGATAATATTCATATCAATTGTTGCACTGCAAGGGGAAATTAATAGGGGGCTGGTTGCTTCATGCAGGTATAATCATTGGCAATTTGCTTTTTTAAACTGATCAAGTCACCACAGTGTTGGCTACATCTGGCAGCTAATTAGCCAACCGGGTTAGCATCCTCCATCCTTCCTTGCTATGTGCACATCCCCTTTTTGCATCATGTCTTTTGGGCATCTTAAACGCCCTTTCCTTACAGCATAATAACATTTAGCGGCATGGTTTTTGCATGTCGAAGCACCGCGCAGGGGGGAGAGGGGAGAGGTGGGAGAGAGAGGAGGATCTGTTGATATGTAACGACAATGACGCCCTTTGGAAGGCGAAAAAGCCCAAAATCCCAAACCACAAAAACCCCACACCGTCTCCAATAGCTTTCAAGTCAAGGCATGTGAGAAAACAGACTGGTTTGTCAGGGAAGGGACTTACCATTTCGGGATTTAGCCGCGCTAAAATGGCGAAGGTGGACAGTCTGTCACACACGCATTTGGTTCTGTATGAGTCGACTAGCACGGTTTTGCAGCCTCTTGGAGACCAGGACGAGACCAGCGTGGAGGAGCTGTAGGCGAAGAAAACACACACACACACACACACACACACACACACAAGCACGCACAGGGAGAGAGAAAAGGAGAGACAAATGATGCGGTGAATAATCAGCACAGATCCGATCTAAAAGAAAATTCACACACGGTTTTTTTGCAATCCCCAGAAGTAGAAGCAAGCAGTACAGCGCTTATCCAGTTTACATATTTGGATGGCTTGGTGCCGGGTGCATCGAGCGAACGAGGCGCAGAGGAGAGCGGAGGAAAGCGGCGAGAAAGCGGCGGTGAGCTGCTGCAAGGAAGGACTGCCTGCACACGGTGTACGGAGCGCCCAGCCACATGGGCACCAATTATAATATAGGCTATAGAATTTTTTTAATAGCTTATTTTTTATTTTTAAACTATTATTATTATTATTATTATTATTATTATTATTATTATTGTGATTATTATTTCGTTTTATATTGCCTATTAAATCAGATAAATATGTCAATAAATGTATTGCTTAGACAATTTACTTATTGAGAATTACATGTAGCATATGTTATTGTACCCTGATATAACAGATACTTAATAAAATAATAAATACCATTTTTAAATCTAAATTGTGTGTCTCTACAACTGTAAGACATTTGAAAGAGGTAATGATAAAATAGACTACCGGAAATAAACCAGTGACTCATGGACACTGGAGAAAATGTGAAAATGTGACTGTGAAATGTAGGTTATATACAAATCAATGCTTTTCAGTTCACTGTGTATTCAAAGACAGGTCAGAGCATGTCTGTACCTGTGTCCTGAAGTGCACCTGATGGGGTATTTGACCCACTGACACACTCCCATTGTGTTGGCTTTCAGGTCAATGCCAATGCTTGAAGAAAATGAGTTTCGAAAGGTTTTTCAACAACGACTGTTTAGTGTACAGCGGTAGGCTGCAGCTAAACCCATATTCAGTTTTCAACAACACACATACAAACACATTTAGTCACAGGGCTGACACAGAGACTTACACATACAATAATTCACTTTTACATTCATTCACAAAGGGGCATTTTGATTAGGGTTGCACCAATATGAAATTTCTTGGCCGATACCGATGCCAATATTTAAATTACTAATTTGGCCGATACCGATAATTTGTAACCATGTTTTAGTCGGCAATGTCTTTTGAAACTGCCTATAGCTATATAAATACCTGCTTTAAATGTAATAATTAATCCATAAATATTAGTTTTACTTCATTTTCAGACTGTAAATTTTGACTTTTTGAATGGAGTTCAATGGAGAACCTAAATATCAGAAGTTATCCTTTTTGACCAACAGATTAACATCAGTCATAATAATAATCACACATCACCAATCACACAACCACATTCATTCATAGGCAATGTGGGTTAAGTGTCTTGCCCAGGGACACAACGACTGTGTGCACTTGGACGGGGACTCAAACCACCGACTTGAACCACCGACCCTCTGGTTGAAGAACGAGTGCCTACCCACTGTGCCACTGCCGCCCCAATCATCTTTAGGCCGATACCAATATTATATCTGTGCATCACTAGTTTTGATTCACCAATTCTCTTCACAGATGCACCCATATTAACAGAGGGAGCTTGAGAATTGGTCCCACAACCTCAGTCACAAGAACCATTTTACCCATTCTGCTACTGTGCAAAAAATATCTGAATTTTCATCAGTCCAATTACAATTTACAAACTACAGCTCAGATTTTGTGCCATCTCTAGCTATACAAACCATGTCGAAATATGTTTTAAACTGCAATTATAACTGTCAAATATAGCTTTGCATGAGGACCTAACTCACTTGAATCTTTTAAAACAATTGTAATACCACTCCAAAAAGTTTTCCACATTCTTACCAGTGATTGTTACCTTCCACTGTTGGCATCAATTTGCACAAAATTAGCCAAAAAATTACCCTAGTCTCTCCACACAATGCTGCGTTTCCATAGTAACCTCCACTCACATCTGTTTTGTGACAATAGCAGTCCCTTGAACCACAGGTGTAATTAAGACCGTCATCTGCATTCAGCTCAGGTACGTCTGACTTCCGGGCACTCTATTATTGTGCACGTCTGTTCACTTTGAGAGCCACTGAGCCAATAAAACCCTCTCAACATGGCCGCTGCTCACTTCATCTGTGTTGGGAGAACTTAGCTCCATATCTGTCTGTATGTTGTGAAGTCATTGAAAAAGACTATCACACAAGTGGAGTATGGCCATTGTGTGTAATGTTTGGTGACTGAGGAAATGTCTCTCCTTGGGGCAACAGATGGCTGGCTCAGAGAATTGAGTTTCGTAAATGATACAATGGTTGAAAGGAGAGTCATACAAGGGGCAGCAATGTGAACAGCAGCAACAGAATGTTTTTTTTTTAGTGCACTTGAAATGCCGATAGTAACTTAAAACAATAGTATTTGGACTTTAGAGAGGACGTATTATGCTATTTCTGGGGTATTTAATCATTCAGGAAACATATGGCTAATTATCTTACCTTTTGTTGGTTAAAAAAACTAAACGATTAAGGCCAATTCCTACCCCACTAGAAGCAGTATGTACACAGTGGTGCGGCTATAATATGCTTGCTCTACACCATGGACTCACCCAGCTGGTCATCAAAACCCTATCCATTGCTGTTCAAACTACCGCACCAGCAAAAAAACAATCACACAATTGTTCTCGCACACCCTGCTTAAAAAGAGGTCTGCTCGGATGATGTGTTCAGAAAAAGCTGTCGAACTGGGGCTGCAACCTACTGTGTGAGAAAAAAGATAAATGTTTCCACTCCTGGTAAACGCCCGAATTTGTCCCTGGCGCCTCCTTCCCCGACTACGCAACCGTATTTGGCTTAGAGAAAATGAGGAGCTTAGATTAGATAAGAAAAACTTAATTTGTCCCACAATGGGGAAAACAAATCCAGAAATATTTTTTTTATGAGGAAACATTAGAGAAAGCTAAAAATAATAATAATAATAAATAAAAAAAACGTAAGTTGAATTTGCATAATTTGCTAAATATTTTGTCCCATTCCCCAAATTTTGTGCTTCTCCTTTCTATCATCTATCACAATGTATGTCACAGAGGCCTTTCCAGTTTACTTTCCAGCTTCGTTCTTTGGCTAAACTTGGGCACTGTGTGGGAATTAAACTAGTGCCCACAACACAGGCAGGAAAAACTAACCATACATCAACAGGGAGCCCGATATGCTGTGAAACCATCCTTGTCATCAAAGGGCCTTGCCAACATTGCCAAATAATATGGAAAATCAACAAATTAAATACAAAGAAAATCACAGGTGAATATTTTGAAAGCATAAATGAAATGATAAATAAGGCACTAAAGTGTATGAAAAATGTAGTCTAAAAAATATGCTATGTATTATTTTGAGGTGGCACACATTTAGGAGCGAGAGATCATTTTAGATAGGGTACTTAAAATGACATAACCCTTTATCATGCATGTTTCTTAAGCCAAAGTCTTTCTGTTTGACTGGGCTCTGACACATATTGGCTGACAGTATTTTTGAAATCTAGCCCAGAAGTCATACTGATAAACAACCAACTTCACATTTATCACCAGACAACACTAGCAGGTCTGAGAGCTTTCCAAACTGATTTATATCCCTTTGACTGACTTGATTTACATCGATTTGACTGAACAGCACACAGGTTTTTAGTCAGACTCGAGCCATACAATCCCAATTAATTTGTCAAATGCTGACAATGAGAAGCACTTAAAACGTCAGTCACTTTGTTCATGTTTGAGATGAGGAAACTGTTGCCCACACTGAGAGGCCTGTAGTACAGTATTTATGTACAGCTGATGACTGTGATTCACAATGTCTGGGACCTGATTGTCTGGTGACATTTTCTGTCAAAACGCCATATGTAGAAACTCCTACTCTTGTGAACAACCAATGAAGAAAATGCATTTGTGGAGTAATATTTCATTTTTCAAACATTTGTATAACTCCAGTTTTGATATGGAGTTTTACAAGGAGTTACTCCACATGCAGAAATCTGGACTTTTAAATGTGCTAGGATCAAAATGTCATAACAAATTTGGAGATCTCCATGACATTGATGGGGGAGAAACCACAGCATCCATGTGAGCATCATTGTTTCAATACATAAGCTTCATGGATGTCTGTCTGAGAGGTGTGAGTGTGAGGGAAGTTACTCTATCAAAAGAAGTTGGTATATACAATTTGAATTGTAGTATTGTGAACCAAAAGTGATTTTTACCACAGTCAAAAAATACATACATTTGCAGAACAACATTTCTTCTCAACTATGTTCTGATAAAACAGGAGTGTCCAAACTATAGCAATTTTCTGTGGCCCTCAGGCTTACCTGTCAGTTGGCCTAAATTATCTTTTTACTGCATGATTCTACACAATCCAACTAAAAGAAAGCATTTAATGTGTAACAAGATATCTGTCCACTATTCTAGGTGGTTCTACTATAGGGACACCTGCCAGACACATGTGGCCAGAAAACAAATATAACCGAAGGGGACTTTTGATCAAGTAAAATCGGTCACCTCAGTGAGCGGCCCTCCATGGTATTGACCATGTAGCCCTCAGTAAAAAAATGCTTTAAAGGAAAGACACATTTTTGTCCAGAAATACTCCTTCCTTGTATTTTGGGGGATTTATGAAATTGTGCTTTTGGGCTGAACTCCATGTGCTATTTTTGCTTGTGTGTGGTTTAGCCCCAGGAGGTGTCCGTGTGCTGACATTAGCACATCAGTGCTAACAGAAATTCAATATATACCAACTCAGAAGGCTTAGGCTCCTCTGTGAACGACACAATGGCTCACAGACGCTGCTGCCCCAGAGTCTAATTGGATAATTTAAGTCCTGCTCCATATCCCTGTGTGAAGGACTGTCCTGTGCCAAGACCCAGCCACATGGAGCACTCACTGTCTGCCAGCACAAAGGGAACACCCAAAATCTGGACTTACAACAGAGGCAGGACCACAGGCACCCCGATGAAGGCTTTATAGGTTATAACAGCGGGAGATTGGATGACAGTGAATCTGAATATTTGTAACATACTGCACAAATAATCTGCAAATTGAATCATGCAAACGGGTTCTGCACACCGTCAAAACACATTCTTACCCCCCAGTTCTGCTTGCTTTATCCAGTTTAGGTCATAGATTTGTATAGCATTGCTAACATAACCATTGATTTTTGGGCATTCATACTTAGTCTACTACTTAGTTGCATGTGCTCATACTTTGGCTCTAGCCCAAACCAATTTATTTATATTCTATTCTATTATATATAAGACTGTACTTTATGTTTTTGAGCATATTATACTAGTTAGCCCAAGTATCCTGTCAGGGCCAATGTTTCTTAGTTTAAACAAGCTAAAATGCTATTCCCGGCTCGACTCCATTATTTAGAAGTGCATGAAAACAAACACACTCCCTTGGCTGCTAAACCTCACCATTTCATGTATTATATATTAGATTATAACTGATGGGAACTGAAGCTGGCAATGGTCAGCACTGACAGCTTTAATAAAACCTTTGTTCTCCACAAACTGAAAGAGACAGCAAAGGTGATTTTGCTATGATCTGAAGCAAGCTTTCTCCTGCAGGACATCCTGTAAACACTGTTTAACTAATGTTCTGCTGCCTCTCTTGACAATGTTCAAAGCTTTACTCAAAAGTCAAGTGAGTTTCTTCTTCATCAAGAACAAGAACAAGCAACTAGTCAAAAGGAGAGCTATTTTATCCAGGTTTTCTGAAAGCCAGAGACTTTACAAAGATGTTGTATGCTTTGGTAATATCTGGTTTACAACTGGTTTAGACCTGGTTTACACTGATTTAGTGTTGGTTAAACCTGGTTAGACCTGGTTTACACTGATTTAGTGTTGGTTAAACCTGGTTAGACTTGGTTTACACTGATTTAGTGTTGGTTAAACCTGGTTAGACTTGGTTTACACTGATTTAGTGTTGGTTAAACCTGGTTAGACCTAGTTTAAATGTGGACTAGTTTTGCCCTGTTTTTTATTTTATTTTAAGAATTTAACCTTTTTTAGTCTTTTACTTAGTTTAGACCTAGTTCTGTCCTGGTTCAGCCCTGTATTTTACAGACCTAATTCAGTACTGGTTTAGTCTTAGTTTTGAATTGGTTAAGTCCTGGTTTAGGACTTAGTATACCACATACCTGTTTAATACAAATTATTTTTTACTCCTGGGTCAGCAATGTTTAGACCTGGATTCATCTTGGTTGATCCACCAGCAGGCGTATGCACTAAGCTAATTTCCACAGCTTTTCCAGAGCACAGAGGTGATGGTGATGGAAAGTGACGAACTTGGTTAATAATTCAATGGCTGACTTCAGGTTTGTCAGGACTAATCTCTATAGCTCTGAGGCTGGTTAATAGAATAAATAATGTTGTATAGTAAGCTGTTTCTGGATCACGTCAAGTGCATCAGATCAGGTTTAAAGTAGGCTAATAGATGTGTTTGTGTACAGATGTTGGTAATGCATTTTTTATCTCTTCATACCAGCCATTTTCAGAGCTGATATGTTGCTGCAGCTTAGATTGTATGTTTCCTATTAAACAAATGTAGTATTTCATGTAGTGTCAGACATTATCACTTGCATAAATGCTGGAGGTCTCTTTGTGTGCCACAACTGCCCTGGGGCAGACTGAGAATGGACGACCTGCTCTACTTTATATGCAGACACCCACTTTGGCAAATAAAAATGGTTTATCTTTTTATACTTTAAATTAAAAAACATGTTAGATTAAAGTGTTTATTGTCATATGCACAGTAGGAAACTGCACAATGAAGATGTTGGGATGCAATAAAATAGATCATCTGAAGGCAAAAATAACTAAATACAATGAGCTATTTTGCATTTTTACTCATTATCCAAGAATTTTGCTTCCATGTTATCATGGTGGCACAGTGGTACAGTGGTCCTTCTGTGTGGAGATTGCATGTTCTCCCCGTGTCTGTGTAGGTTTCCTCTGGGCACTCCGGTTTCCCCTACCACTGAAAGCATGTACATTAGGTTCCCCATTGGGGCCAGGACTCTCCTGAAAAAGAGATTCTGACTCTCATTGGGACTTTCCTTTAAATAAAGGTCAAATAAAAAGTAAACACAAAAATGGTCATCCTCAAGCCTGAAAAAAAAAACAAACAAACATGACATTCTAAAATATGGGCCTCCTTCCATAAGATTTGGGAAACAAAGCTATACAATATATTACAATCCATTATTTTCCTGATGTAAGCTTATTCTTCCACATATCATATCACATACAGCAGACAGATACCATCACAGCCTGTATTTTGACCTGTCAGTTAAAGCAGCAGATATCAATTCAATCGTATCAAGCGTGATGCCTCTATACAACAAACCCTCTTATCAACATGACAGGGACACTCCTCTGATTTCAATTTCTCTCCCCAAATATTAACTCATTAATCATCGCAGCTGTCCAAGATGGTTTTTTTTTGTTTTTTTTTCATTTTACTTGAACATATCTTCTCCAGCCCCACAGCTCTGAGAACCAAATACCATGAGATTGCTTTTGTTTTTCATCACTGTCTCTGTGCTTGTCTGTCATGCTCCTGTTCGTACGCTGAGTTTAATTAACTTCAATGTCACGGTACTAGCGAAAGTGCCCGGCAAGTGTAGAGGAATGCTAACCAAACCATATTTTCAAAATCCGTTGACACAAGCTGAAAAAGTATGTGGTAACTGCCACTGGGCGAAGACTGTGTCTGCTGTTCTTTTTGTGATAATGTGTAGTAATACAGTAGTAATACAGTCGTAAACAGATTTTGGCTTATTTGCCTTCTCTTTGGCTTAGGCCTTGATCATACCTTTCAAAGTTCTGGTTAGGATTTAGTTTTGCTCTGTTTTCGTCCTTCTCAGACCTGGTTTTGTCTTGGTTTCTGTTTTAAACCTTTGAGACCTGGATCGTCCCTGGCTTTGCCTTAGTTCAGTCCTTGAGTCCCTAGTTTAGAATAGGCTTGGACCTATTTTTCTCCAAAAACGAGAGCTTTCTCTGTAAGTGTAAATTGATGTGTGATTTGACAATATTTCATCATCAATCTCATCTGGATCCCCAACCCCTAATTAAACCTGCTGCATCTCCTCATTCATCTGGATGCCCCCTTCTACTATCTCCTCATTCACTTGGATGTACCCCTAAACCTGCTGCATCCATACACACACATTGAGCTCTCTCAGCACAAGGACTTCATCCATCAGTCCTGGACACATCTACAGCCTGTCCGTCCTGGGAGTGGATCCCTCTATCATGTGGTTCTCCCTAAGGTTTCTCTTTTCCCCATAAATGGGTTTTTTGGCATTTTTCCTGACCACGATGGAGGGTCTAAGGACAGGGGACGTCCTGGGACAGTCCTTTTGTTTGAGTGTTTATTGATTGTCTATTAACTTTGTTACTGTTTGCAAAGACCTTGTTTATTGTTTACATACATCTCTTTTTGTTAAGCCCTCTGAGGCAACTGTGTTGTGATATAGGGCTATACAAATAAAATTGAATTGAATTGAATCAATAAGCATAAGATCAATACATCTTGTATACTATAGTGGGTTTTTTTGTTGTCTCAAAATGGTTTGGTTAGAATAGGGTAGATTTTTACTTTAATTTGATTCTTAAATCCACATCACAGTGAGCTTATATTTGAGTGATATTGGACACAACCAGCTCTGACTGCTCTCTGTCTGCTGGAAACTCCAATATATTTTAAACTAATCCTCCATATTTCGGTCCAAAACTGAAACGCATGGTCCATGGAAATACTGAGGGAAAAGGGGGATTTGAATTAAACAGGATGAGCGCAGCATTTCTATTGAACTGGTGAGGCAACAGACAACACAGACAAAGTGTTATGTGCAGGGAACCAGACAAGTGGGAGATGTTCTTTTGTCATTGTTAGACGATGCCAGCCGCCATATTGTTTTTTTTTCCTGTTGTTTTGTAAATGGCCAAATCACCTCCGTCTGCAAATGTATTCTCATTTTTAGCCCAGGGTTTAGAAGTGCCCAACCAA
Organism: Philypnodon macrostomus; assembly: GCA_036025475.1. Lineage (NCBI taxonomy): Eukaryota > Metazoa > Chordata > Actinopteri > Gobiiformes > Eleotridae > Philypnodon > Philypnodon macrostomus. The sequence goes on along the minus strand of JAVQKC010074486.1, from coordinate 11,864 downwards.
ACTTCTCTTTTTTAATCCTTTGACTATAGGGCACTGGATGTTCCCCTTTGGAAATCTGGAGCACAAGAATATGCACCCATCTAAATGCAAATGCACATTTATGGGGCAAAGCAGGTGAGCAGTGTTTAAAGTTACAATGACCAAATTCGATTTTTTATTTAAGATTTGATTTACTCACAATTCAATCAAAAACACAAAATAGACAAATATGCAACCTGCAAAAATACTAATTCATAGTGTGCACAGTGGCAGAGTGGTTACTGTAGTGGAGTCTGCATGTCCTCCCTGTGTTACCATGGTTTCTCTCCAGCTTTCTCTCATCACCCAAAGACATTGTTGAGTGTAAATTAGCCACTTTTTCCTTAGCAATCGCAATAACAATAGTAATTTCTTAAAAAACATGTATTTATGTATTTAGTTACACTTTTTTCGTTCCTACTTGATTAAGCACAGAAAAAAACACATCTAAAAAACCCTAGCTCTCTTCTTAGTGTTCTTCTCCTGCTTTACGTTGATGTATTTCTGTGAGTTTGGGGGAAGGCGGAGGGGAGCTGTGAGCGACACTTTTAATTTTCCAGAGCCTGCCTCAGAGTGCGGGCAGTGATAGTGTGGGTTAGTCCTGTCCCACAGACGCAGACAGTCTCGGAGCAGTGCAGGGAGTGGCTCACACACTTTGTCAAGATTAAAAACACTGTTCGGGGACTGGAGCAATGTCCATTTAGAGCTGCCTTGACTTTACTTACACACATCTCTATGGGATACATTTGTAGAGCTACTTATGTGTGTTGCCAGTATTATAGTAATTACAAGTGGCTTTTCAACTAAATATAAATTGTTGGGCATATAGGTTTTAGATGACATCAATGCAGTTGGAGTTTTTCTACATTATGTTTGCCTTGTTATTACATAGAATAGACTAAATGTCCACAAAATGGATTTCGTTCACAATTGTTTTTATGCACCATCACTATCTTCTGCATTTGTTTTGTCATTATTAGTTTGATTATTATTTTGCCTAAAAATGGTCAGCACTGTCAAACATGTAAGCGTTTATCATGTATGTTCACATAATGTCAGCAACATGTTTTAATTGCAGGGCTTGTGCGTTTGAGAGCAAACCGAATTTTCAGACCAATTTCTTATCCACTACTCCTGTGACAGCGCCATCTACTGTTTGGCCTTGGAAACGATTGTAAAATTGTCGAATTTGTATGGTTTATTTACGGTTTTGTACTTCAAATACACCAGGAAGCTAAGGAGATTGATAGTAGCCTGTACTCTGGGGATTGTAAACAAACAAACAAAACAAATAAACAACAACCACATCATCATATATTTAGGGTCAATGCCTTACTCTGTGTTCCTTGTTGACATGCACTGTCTGGCTTGCCATAACATTATTCAATTGTTCATAGAATTGACATCACAATACATAGCTTTTTTACTGGTGCATGTTTTTGTCCTGAACATCTTTCTCAATAAAATATCACAAAAAGAACAATGCATTTATACCTGTCACTCTCATCCCAGGAAATACAAGACTGGTTGGTGGTGCCCTGAAGCGAAGCACAGACACAGACATGTGATCAAAAGCTTCAGCCAAAAACCAAGAACAGTAACAATTATGACCAAAGTGAAAGGAGCCATAGAAGAGACAGGACTTACGTTGAAGAGATGAGAGAACTCCACCACCACAGGAGCAGACAGGGCTGAGGAGGGGGTTGGTTTGATGGTCACAGATAAAATCTTCGAATTCAGGACTGTATTGTTTCTATAAAGAGAGAATAGAATTGCTGATATAGATCTATTTCTGTGAATTACAGTGTCCTAATAGTTAACAGGTGTGGAGAGGCCTACTAAGGATGGGGGTCCATAACCAATCCAGATCTCTAAAACAGGTCTAAAGTAGCTCCAAACCAAAGACAAAATGGTCTAAACATGAACTAAATAAGGTCTAAACCAGGACTTAACCAGGTCAAACTAATGAGGGGTTTATGACTTAATCAGTCACCCAGCCAATAACCCAGACCTAAACCAAGCCTGAAGAAGATTTACACCAGGACTAAACAAGGACTAAACCAGGACAAAATCAAGACTATATACCACACATTTGGTCCAATAAGCAGACAGCTGGCAATGATTTGTTTTTGTACTGTGTGAGAGAGCTGCCTATGTCCCATTTGGTTATCTGAACTTCAGAATTGGTCCTAAAACCAATAGTAGATGCTTTCATAGGAGTACGCTAATCTATAAAAGAAACCCTAGATAACGGTCAAAGTGTCAATGCAAGCACGAACAAAATATTTACAGTCACAGTGCAACCTGAACTCTGATGTTGGACAGATGGGTATTTACATAACTGTACAGTCAGCACAAAATGAACAGCAGCTATACATTTTATACATCCTTCAAGTCTGTCTACTGTAGATACAATTGTAACCTCTAGATGTTACACTGAATTAATATATTAATACTGATACAGTTTCAATCAATCAGGGAAAAAAATCATGCTTTTTACATATTTAATTTATTTTCAGACCAAACCAAACATGCTTAACAAGACAGTATTCGCTGAAGAGCATGCGAACTTGTGGGAATCCAGCTTTCATAAAATATAAATGGACATATTGGCAGGCCCGACACAGTCCACATTAGCCTCATTAAATTTGAACTAACTGTAAATGCAAGGCTATTAATGTACCATTTTATTATGAGTTTCAATTATGCAACATACATTGACCCATGTCAACAATACAAAGCTGTCTATGCTCGAGACTTATCTGTGAACATTTTGTAGGCTTTTTATCCCGATTGTTCAAATACCTGCTTAGTATGCATTGCATTTTGGGACTTTTCATGGATGCTATCAATCATATGAAATGCAATCAAGAATAAAAAAAAAAGTGAATTGGTGAAAAACTGTCACACAAAAAAGATTCCAGTCAGCCAAATGCTATGTTCAACGGCCCATGCCCCTGTTCATATCATCATTGTATCCTGTATGCACAATTGCCTTTGCCCAATGCTAGAACACAATCCCTCAACCTAAACTTTTATGTCATCCACTGTATTCCAGTCATCCTGCTTTGAAAAGAATAGACTGAAATGCAAAGAAAGACAACTGTAATGAGTGCAAAGAGATCTGACAGGTTTTGTTTTGTATTATTGTGCAAATGTATGATTTAATACAAGGCACGGTTGGTTGGTTACATAGATGGACCAACCATAACAATATGACCACTTATTCTGACACTTTACTATCAGAACCAGCATACACGTTTTCAGCACTCACTTTCCTGCTTCTAACGCAACATCAACTTTGACAGTGGTTCTCAAACACTGGGTCAGGATCCAAAAGTGGGTCGCCAAAGATATAAATAGAGTCACCAAAAATGTTTCAGTACAGTCAATGTTTTGGGTATGCCCATATAAGCATCATCAAAAGGACAATCAAATAAATCAGAAATAGATAAAAAAAAAATAAAAAAAACATGGCATTAATTAAGACTAAAAATGAGCAAAAAAAAAAAATAAAAAATAATTAGACCAATGCAAAGAATGTAAAAAAAAACACAAAAATAATCTTCAATAATAATGTTTGTTATTCACTTCATCTGTCACTGGTCATAATGTTATGCCTGATTGGTGTAATTATCTTGAAATACAACTCAGCTTCTGGTAAAAAATATATGATATGCTAACTTTAGGCAGAAAATATTGCTCTATAAAGATGAAAGGCATACATTTGGCCCCCCACTGTGTTCGTGCCGTTGCATTAAGTCTTGCCTTGAAGTGGGGAGAGCTCACTGTCCACTGTAGCGAGTTATAATGCTTTTCACAGTGTGAAAAAGTGCCTGAAATATTTATCTAAAGGTTTATGGCTGACTTTGTGACAGGAAATATACTTTAGACTGCTGGTTATGTGACGATGCCATCCAAAATAATTGAAAATGCCACAAGACAATATGTAATCATTATTCAAATCACTGCATGCTAGGAGGCATTTTTTTCCGATTCACTTCTTTATAGAGTATCTAATCCAATCTCTAAGCCTTTATGGATACCTGTTGTCATTGGATTGGAAGTGCAAATAGTTTTGATGATGAAAATAAACCCCTTAAACCTTAATGTATTGTGCTTCTTATTCTGAAGAGTTATTTATATTCATTTTACTACTTTTAACACCTTTCGGGTAACAAACTGCTAAAAGCCAGGTCAATAAAATATGCATATATCCAGAATATTAAAAATGATAATTTAATACAAGGTTCAGTATAACAAATGTTTGCATATGTTGTTTTTCTCTTACCTTTGCAAAGCCAGGATGCTGCCCAGGTTTCTGTACAGTACAATACCAGTCACAAATGTGGAAGAATCGTCGGCATCTGTGTGAGAGAGAATCACAAAAATATAAGGTCAGGTTCACCACACAAAGGTAGTGTTTTGATGGCAGTTGTTAGCACAGGGACTGAACTGGAGCTACAGCGTTAGCGCAGTGTTAGCGTTAGCTGTGAAATGCAGGTCAGCTCCTCCAGCTCCCCACGAGCTCTTGACTGCAGCTCTGGCCTACATGACTATTCAGCTATAAACATACACACACACACACACACACACACACACACACACACACACACACACACACACACACACACACTACTACAGTCAGCCCCACAAAGATACACACAAGGAGTTAAAAGCAAAGGCCGGTCAGTCAACAGTGAAACGATCGAGGCTCTCTTTTATGTTTTCATGTGATATGAGTAGGCTAATTTCCCCAGTAAAAGCTATGTTTGATGAACACTAGCAAGCACATGGGATCAAAGTAAGGTCATATAAAAATATATATATGAATTTATATGATTGAATTTATATGATTTCTTTAAAAAAATATAAAAAATAAAATTAAAAAAACCCCTATGATATATGAACATGGCCCTTTTTTTGCAATGTAGCCCTCAGTGAGAAAAGTCTATGATCATCTGCTATATGTGAATAAAAATGACTCAAAATCACGTCTTCTTCCAAGTAAAGCTAAACAATAATGCAATAGTTGGATGTAGCCACAATATTAAACAGTTACACTTAATCAGTCACTGAAAAACAAAGATTACCAAACAAACAACAATTTAAAATAATCATTTCACACCTCATTCACAAAACAAAATCAATGCTCTACATCAGTGTGGAGAATGAGCCTTTTGCCCTTTGCCCCAAGGGAAGATTAGAATAGTATTGTCTATTACATTTTACAAATTATGCCCTAACAGTGAATTTTTATTCTTGAAATTACCGCCTGACATTTCTCTCACCGGGCCAAAGCTCCATAACTGTAATAGTAAAGCTTTCTGATAAATGGCACACTTCTATTTATACAATACAATTATATTTCAAATCGCATATTGTATTCCATGCTTATATTAAAACATACACTGATTCATTTTGCATACCAGAAGACAAATGTATTACTGTTGCCTGTTGACTGTGGGTCAGGAGCTAAAATGGGTTGCATGGAAGTTACTTTGTTTTTGTTTCAGTTAGATTGAATGGTAACAGTGATACAAATGCATGTAAAATAAATGTTAAATGTTCTTCATTCTGGGCCTCCCTCTCTTCACGTATTGCCTTTAGTGAGAAGAAATGTGTCACATAAATGTCCAGGGTCTGCCCCACCTCAAACCCATAGTTGCTGGACTAGTTCTCTGATCTAATGTCATTTGATTGTGTAAAAAGAAGGTCACAATGAAATGATCAGGGATAACATTGGAAACCCCACAGAGATTACATTCAGGCTATGCACACTTTATGTCCTGAGACAAGAAATGAGATGTTTTTATCATCTTTAAGTTATTAAATGAAAACACATGCCCATATGCTACACCATCTGAAGACACAGCTCTGCCCTGGATCAGTGTGGAGCAGCCAGCAGGCAACAGCTGACCTCCTACTGGCCTCAGGGGGAATTACACCTATTTACACTTCATGCTTTAAGGTTATGTGCACACTGAATTCTGAAATCTGAGATTTGCTTTATATTGTGTCTTATATTTTGGAGTTCACACAGCAGTTCTTGAAGCCGCTAGACGTAACCCCATACCACTGATCACCTTGGAGGATTTTTGTGCATTTTCCTTATTGGTTGCCAGGGGGGTGGTTTCTATGACAGCTACTTTGGGCCTGTGGTGGGGCACATTAGTCGAAGCATATGCCAGCATTCACATTTACAAATCATCCTATACTTGCACGTCTTTGAATAATGGGTGGAAGCGAGAGAGGACCCACAGTAACATGGGGAGGACATGCAGACTCTACTAGAGATTGTGTGTTGGTCATTTCTATAGGAACCAAACATATTATACACATGAGCTAACCACTTATATACCACAAAGTCAAAATGCAATAGAAGAACATACTATATTTAAGACAAAACATCTTGATAACAAATACGCCAGACTGTCTTCGATTATCCAGCCCAATAGCCTTGAGGGGCCTCCGGCACCAATTCAATAAGCCGTCCAGAGCCAAGTGCCAGTCAGTCAGTATCAGTCAGTATAGAGCTGTTTGTTTGACGTGAGAGGCTGAATGGATGTTTGCACATGTTAGCTCAAGCATGAAGCGTTTTTTTTTCTCACATGAGTTCACGGACCATGTGAACCAGGCACATGACACAAACATGAATATTACTGTTTACATGTGACACATTACAAGAGAGCTGTGGAAATATGAGACATTGAATGATATAAGAAATAAAACGTTCTCATAAATGTTTTAAGTTTTAAATTGGATTCCTTTATAAGATTCACTTTGACGTAAGCTTGTCAAAACAGCCTAAATTCAACATGGTTCATTCAACTATTTTGGTCCAGTTAATTCATTCATTCATCTCTTCCTACTTGCAGGTGACTGGAGCAATAGACAATAGTTGGATGGATTTCTCTGAACATCTTTCCGACTGAGCAGAGCGGGGATTAAAATGGGCCGGCCCGTCTCTACATCTTCACAGGTGCGTGCGTACTGTAGAGTCAGCGATGTGTAGCAGACATGATGAGAATCACACAAATGTCAAAAAAACTATGAACTGTAGGGACAATTTTGACATACCAACTCCGGCCCTGAACAGCAACCTGACATTTGTTCACTAGGGGCCATTTAGGTTAATCAATTCTCCTAGTATACATATTTTTGGATGGTGTTAGTCAGCCAGAGAGAACCCACAGTTATGCAGAGATTGTAATGCCAAGAGTGGGATGAACTTAAAATCACGCACATGGCTACCGTTAACGTTTTAATGGGAATAATTCAACTATCATGACTTGAAGTTGAATAAGGCTTTGTTAAATTATGCAAAAGTTGTTGTTTTTTTCACAATAAGGATGTTTTGGGTTACTATGACCCCTTATAATCTCTTTGCTCTGCACTGCTGGGACAGCAGGTGGAGGGAGGCTGCAGACAAGGTCAAATGCAGGAGCCATTGACCTGCTGGAAAACTGTTTATATATTGGTAGAATGTGCCTTTTCAAGCTTAGAGTGACCTAATGTTGTTTAGCATCTAGTGGTCGGATCCATTGTCTGAGCTAAAATATAAAAGTACCAGACATGTTTTGCTGATTATGAGGAATCATATTTTGTGTCTATGAAATCGAAATCAAAAGAGTTTTTAGTTATTCTTTGAACAGCGATTGCAAGCCTTTCCCATATTACTGGAGGGTTTCTCCAGCCTTGCAGAGGGATTGTTAATCTCCCTGGTGAATAATTGAAAGAGTGAATACATTTATGCCAGTGTATGTCTGAGTGTCCTGTGACAAATGACCTGTTTTTTAGAGTGTACCCTGTCTAAGGCCCATAGTTGCAGGAATATGTTCTAGCAACCTGTGAGCCAACATAAATGCATGAATAAAAAAATAAATAAGCCTACACAATATTTCATGTGACTCAGCGGTAGAGCAATCGTCCTATAACCAGAAGGTTGTCGGTTTGGATCCCGCTCGAAACTTTGCTCACTGTCGTTGTGTCCTTGGACAAGACACAACACACATTACCTATGTATGAATGTGGTTGTGATTGGTGGTGGTCAGAGTGGAAGGCACAAGAATGAAAGCCAAACTTTTGTCAGAGTGCCTGTGTATGACTGTGTGTTTTTGAGCATCTTGTAGTAAATGTAGAATGTATATTTAATTATATTTAAGACTATGGGGACATTCTTTTTCCTTCATTTGTTTACACTCGTGCTCTCGGGTAGTTTGGAAGGTGTATTCCCTCCACAGTTGCAGTTGAAGGTGCTTTAGAGGTGGCTCTCCTGTGGCTGTAGCCTCACAGGTGGTGGTCACATATTTTGACTTTACTGTGAGACTAAAGGGAGGCTGGTGCGGGACAAAGGTCAGTGTTATTGACCTGGGACTGGTCTGTCAGGAGGCTTATTTAGGATACACACAGGGTCTTAATACAACAGAGGAGGAGCTGCTTTGAAATGAAGGTTATACTTAAACTATACGTCGTGTTTAATGTAGAAAAGTCGAAATAGGTTATAATACACATCCTCTGTATTTTATCTACAGATCTTGAGTCAGGATCAGGATGTATCTAGCTGGAGGATTAGCCTATTGTGCATGTTGGTTGGTCAAAAATGATAAATGCTGGAAAAAACTGTGTGTAAAAACTATACACATACGTATACAGATCTGAATGATGAACTGATGGCATATCCTGATTGCTCTTCTAGTCCTTTTTAGCATGCCCATACTGTACACTTGAAGCTCCACCATTGCTTTTAGAGAACACTTCCAGCTGGGACCAAAACTGCCTGTAATTGTCCCTGATTGGCTCCCGTAGACTCCTGATTAAGACTGACGGCCTCATTAGCATGTTAGCCACGCGTCTCTATCTTTAACTACCCCAAACATCACACAACAAAACATCACGCCGCTTCAAGTACCTGCCCAAAAACACCGGGCCCAGCTGCGACTCAAATGATGCTTACAACTTTTAGGCAAATGGGCTGCAATGAGTGTCTGAAGCTGCTAGAATTATGCTAAATGCAAACATCAGAATCAGACGCTTCAATGTGACGTATAATTTGCATAAAAACACTTCAACTGTGCCCAAAATACTCCAGCGGCTCGATTAACATAAAATTATATACAAAGATTTGAAGAATGAGTCAAAAGGGTGGAAAACAGATGGAGTGAATGTAAGACAATAGACAATTGTGGCCAGGGTCATGGTTAATGGCTAATTTAGGCATTTTGTCTTTAACATCTCCTATTGATGGTATGAGGATACTGCTTAAGGTGCCCCGCTGGAGCAGTGCCAGTGTAATGTTTGTTAATGCTGGTGTACCAACCTGTGCATGTAACCTCCTGTACAAATGTATGTGTAGACTAACAGACTCTGTTAACAGCATCATTTACACTCTGACCAACCCTGTACAACGCTTGGTCAGGGTCTTTTCTAGTCTGTGGAAATGGATGAATATTTTTATTGTGTTTTGTTGTTGATCTGTCTGTTTTTTTGTTTTTTGTACTATGGGCCATGCGTGTGTCCGAAATAAAGTTTGATGATGATGATGATGTATAGAAATCATTATGTGATACACTAGCAGGCCAGTCCTTTGTCAAGACATTGGGGCTGTGTCCCTTAATCGGTTGCAGTTTTCGCTACTGTTCAATATGTCATATTTGTGTTAAGTGTTACTAAGCCCTTTCAACTGACACACCTATTGACCTACAGTCCTTTTGAAAAACTAATACCTAAAAAGATCATTTCAGTACCATGGACAGAACTGCCATCCAGTACACTTCAACAGGATGCTATCTTTATGGTAGTATTTCTTAGCAATCTCTCAACAATTCATTCATCTTTTTTTTCGGGTCCAAGTTTTGTGTCATGTATTGTAACAAAAATGCCCATGTTGTCAAGTGCTCCGTTTAAACACTGTTACACAAATGCCATACATCTTTAGAAAACACAGAGCAAACCTCTGCACCCAAAGAAAGAACATGCTTTTCTTGTTTGGTTCAAAGCCAGTGTAATCGTTTTTACAGCCATGCATCACAGCGGCCCTCTCCTCGGAGCATCTGGCCCTGTTAAAAGCCGCTGATGCTGAAAATCACTTCCTCCATTTGTTTTCTCTGGGATTTCTACAGAGAACAAATGTTATGGGCCGCTGTAAATGAAGTTTGGTAGAGACGTCCTTTGTGGCTATGTTTACACTGGTCTTCAAAGTTCAAAATTTTCAAGTGCAACAATGCAATTCCAGCATCAACGTTACAGCTAAATCAGTTGTAACAGGGTGAATGAAGCTTCTTTTTTTTTTTACCTCCCCCCGCACATCTTTTGACAATACCCTATTCTGTTCTAAAACTGGGGGAGCTCTGTAGAGGCAAAATCCAACCAAAATTGCTACGAAATTTCCTTTTTGGACTTCCATGCCCAGGTATTTAGTTGTACTGGTGACTAAATGAAGAAAATTTATGTGAATGATACCACAAAGCTTAATATTCTTTACTGTCTTTGAACACCATGTATAACATATGTAGCCTGCATGCAAACCAACAAAATACAATGCAATATTCAAACGTATGCTTCGGCTTTCCGGGCTTTGCATGAGGTGCTCAACTGTGAGAAATAGAGATGGAATTTCCAATGATTTTTTTTGACTTTTTTATTTTAACATTAAATACAGCACACTCTGCATGTTCTTGTTTCAGCGGGGTATGTTGTTTGCAGATGAATGGCACCAATTTGCACAGACAACAGTAAAAATCCCAGAGTGGAGAGAGCCAGTGGTATTTGCAAAAGAAATTAAATGGATTCTTAGACCGTTTTCAATCTATTTTGGATCCTACCAGGTTTGCCGGTGACCAGGATGTTTTTAGGGATAGTCACTCGGTCTTCAGAGTTGCGGGCCCAGTCAACCATCCCCCTCCAGCCTTTCATGGGGAAACTCACATCAGCATGGCCCGACACTGGACGCTTGTGGATGCTCAACACTGCAACACAAAAAAAGCATATTTAATTTAAGGTCCAGTCTAAAGGTTGGTTTGGTATGATGTATTTCTGCTAAGTGAATTAATTTGCGCAAATCAATATTTTTAGAGCCATATTTTTAAATGGTCTCATCTGATATTCTGATAAAGACGGACCAATTACTATAGTTTATAAAAGAATTGTAATAATAATTCCCTAATATTTTTTATACTAATTTGACACCTATATTCCAATCTAATAAATACAAATACCTACAGTTGCAAAAAAAAAACTGGTTGACCCTCCTTTGGAAGCAATAACCTCAACTAAGCGTTTCCTGTAGTTGCAGATCAGGACTGTAATTCACAGGTAATTTTCACACACCACTGAACATCTCTGTATGTGGTTGCCCTTAGAAACAGACATGGCCGCTTAAAAAACAGGCACATATTAAATTGGCCCATTCAGATGCAGAGACAGCATCCCAGTCATGAAGCGTGGGAATGGGCTACATGATCAGGGTAAAAAAAGGACGACGGTGGTTAAGTTTAATTTAGTTCATAGCTAGACACGGCAGATGCACAGACTTCCATTCATTACAATTACAACAACTACAACTACGGTCAGGAGGAATTTCGCACCATTCCTCTTTACAAAACTGCTTCAGCGCAGAAATAATCTTGGGATGTCTGGTGTGAATCGCTCTCTTGAGATCATGCCACAGCATCTCAATGGGGTTGAGGTCAGGACTCTGACTGGGCCTCTCCAGAAGGCTTATTTTCTTCTGTTGAAGCCATTCTGTTGATTTACTTCTGTGCTTTGTGTCGTCGTCCTGTTGCATCACCCGTCCTCTGTTGAGCTTCAGTTGGCGGACAGATGGTCTTAAGTTTTCCTGCAAAATG
>JAVQKC010074481.1:0-10037 GCA_036025475.1 Philypnodon macrostomus | reverse complement strand
GTGTGTGTGTGTGTGCGTGTGTGTGTGTGCGTCTGTGTGTGTGTGTGTGTGGGGGGGGGGGGGGGGTAAAGGTGGTGTGGGAAACTATACAGGCCACAACACTGAAGTCAAAGGACCATCATTTGAGACAATTACATGACTAAATGTCCATGATCTTCTATTATGCTGTCATCATAAAAGAATAAGCTGGTCATATATGAGAATATGACCCAATAAATACATTTATACACAATACAAATACCATATACAGATGCTTTTATGCATGTGTGATCATCTGTGCACAAAACCAACCAAAGCCCATAAAACAATGTGCAGACTGACAATACAGCGTGTGACATGTATGAATGCGCTCTCTTTGGTTAATTTCACATGTGAAATATTAACGTGGTCCCTGGACTGCAGCAGTGGGCTGAGCAGCGCCTTCTCATGCAGATGGCATCAGACTCAAACACACATCAAAGACATAAAAATCCCATTGGTTCCAGCCCCAAAGCGCTGTGGGCTTTAGGAGGATGTGCCTCAGTGCTTTATGATGAAGAATAGCTGAATGTGATGCTGGCACAGATGGTACGCTGAGCCAGAGCCAGTACTAGAGCCTGCTGCAGCCAGTGGACATCAGCAGCACATACAAGTTCACTCTGATTAGAAATGAAGATGGCTTTCTCATGAGCAGAGGTGGGTAGTACTCAGTTACATTTACTCAGTTACATTTACTCAATTACATTTACTCAGTTACATTTACTTGAGTAACTTTTTTTACTCCATAGAGTAGCTTTACTGCACAATACTTTTTACTTTTACTTGCGTAACAATATTTTGAAGTAACTGTACTCTTACTTGAGTAAAATCTTGGAAATCTAGAAAGAGTCAGAGTAAGAACAGATTTATGTGAAAAATGTGATGATGTGGAAATTCTGTTCCTTGTGCCTTGATTTTTTTAAATTATTAACTTTTTTAGTTTATCTTTTGAAAATTAAAAAAATCTCTTTATCATCTTTTTCTTTTCTGCCAGATTACAACAAAATTACAGTTACTCAGGACTTGAGAAGTTTTTCCACCAGTACTTTTCTACTCTTACTCGAGTAATTATGTGAATGAGTACTTTTTACTTTTTACTTGAGTAACTGTGACGGCCCCTAGATCTTATGTGTTTTTCGGTTCCATGCTGGCTCTCTTCTCCTCCTTCCAGGCTCCAATTAATCAGGCCCTGCAGTTGGGAGGAGTTGCACCTGGAGATGGGCGTGGCACTCTACTTTAAAAGCTGGAGGCTTCAGCCCATGGCTCTCTCTCATCAAGCAGCCACAGTCGTTGTCTTTTTGTGTTTGGTCAGTTGCATGTACTTTTAAGGCCCTCTTTTCCCCCTGATGGTCATGTCCAATCCTCTTCTACATTCAAATAATGAAGTAGTAGGTAGGGTTTAAAATATTTCCCTATCTACACAGAAAGCACCTAAGCATTTCCAGCTCCTGAGAAGGTCAGCGCCCCAGCACACACAATACCTGAATGAAACAGAATATTTAACTTCAGATGTTTTGGAAAAGGAAATACAATTAGAACATGGCAAAAAGCTTAGAAAACTCAAGTTAGCGTAATAGAATAATTGGTCCACTGTCTAAATAAGCAAATAATCTGACTGTACATATCACATATGAAGACTTTCACAGTTCCACATCAACAGGAGCTTGTACTGTGAGCTTGACATGGGTCTGTACGGAGTCATGCGCTGGTTGGCATCAGTGTCTGAATAGTGTAAATGACTGTGCTACATAGTTTCCTCTCATATCTGTGGAGGAAATTGAGTAAGGAAAGTGTGAAATGAGGAGATGTTCTTATCGTGGATGCAAATGAAATGTCATCGTCAAAAAGGCTGTTAATGAGATTTTGCCCTGTCTAATTCTCACACTGTTGTCTAAAGTGTGAAAACCGGTGCAGCTTTATTAAGTCGCGTTGGTGTTTACTTCTCTTTAGGTACATGTCAGGAGCGGCTAAGAATAGGCTCACATCTGCATCAGTGGCACATTAAGATGAACATGAATATGCATGAGGTCCAGGCGCACCTGCCACGCTCACCGCACCTTCTGTAAATATGTTTTATTAATGCGTCTCTTTGGAAATCCACAAAAAAGAGATGGTTAAACAGGGCTGACACAAATGTGCTTTTGGCTCAGTCGCTCTACTTTTAGTCAAACCACATTCATCAGAGACTTTTTATGAGAGAGTACTTGTCTATGATCATTCAAGTTCGTCTTCATTTCACTCTGGCAGGTATTATGGATGTATTGTTCACTACAGTCCACTGGGGACTTTACTCAAGTCATTTACTTCATAAAACAAATATGTCAAATTTTTTTGTTTTCATTTTGTGTTCTCTGCTCTACATACCATCTATTACAGGCAGGTATGTGGGAATAACTGTTAAAAGATGAATTCATATTATATAGATTTATTTATTGATATTTGCATTGCCCATATTTTAGGTGTTAATTATTTTACTTTTCTTACAAAATACATGACTCTATCTCATTATGTTGGGATTATGTTCATATTGTGATAGAATTGATGTACTGGGAGTATTCCTGTGGAGGGCTGGGACATCTCAGTGTGGGCTTGCCCCAGGCGCAGAGCGGTTGGACCTGTTTTCTGCATGGCCTGAGGTTGTGCAATCTGTCCAACTGTTTAATGTATCAATTAAAAAATCTGTATTTTCCTCCTGCTGTGCACTGTGGGCCCTCAGGGGCCGCTCCAGGACCGTACCATCACTCACACCATTAGTGGACACAACAGTTAGCAGAGTGAACCTGCTAATGATCCATAGCCACTGACAACACTGATGGAGAGTGTCCAAGTACTGTTATACCTGAAGGACAGGTGCTCTGTACAGTATTAGTATTATGATAATATACTGTAATAACTAATATAATGTCATGATCACACAGTAGGATACTGGACTAGAGCCAGAATTTGAAGGAATGCCTCCCCGCTGGCATCGCACTGTAAACTATCAACTGAACATTAGTTTATTGTGTTCAGTCTAATCTCACTGAATGCCACCTGTAGTGTCTGTTGGATCACTCGCAGAATACAGTATTTTTATACTTTTATACTGAGTGGGAACACAGTGCACAGTTTCCCCCATGTGCTGCTGAGGTGGCCTTTAGCTGACCTTTAGCTGAGTCCAGTTTTGTGTCAGGCTTGTGTTTGGCTACATTTCTGTATTCATTTCTATATTCAGATGTGGACAAACAGTTTGGACCAGAATCTCTCCCAGACTGGGCTAAGGTCAGAACTGTGCACTGCCCTGGGGCTGCCACCAGAAGGTCATCAACACAGACAGTTTGAAAAGAGGAACAAAGTAAAGGGCCCGGTACACTTTATATTTACACATCTCCTACACCTGTGGAATTTATAGAGATTCATCGCAGTAGTTCAAATCCAGGGATGAGTCCAAACTACTGTCAGTGCAACACAGCAGACACCATGGCTCTGTAGTGCTGATGAATAATTTAGATCATCATTTAGCCGCGCTGACAGCATGTGAAGCCTGCAGGTCTACCGTGATATATAGTATGATGAAGGGTGAGGAGTAGTTCACAGACTTATATGTAGAAACCCCATACATTTTCAGGTGTGGATTCTGTGCAGTTGAAGATACTATAAAATACTAAGTAGAGATGCTCAAGGTCAATACCAAAAATGACCATTATTGGATTATTTATCATTGAAAGGAAACAGTTATAAATGTCCATGAGCTGCTGCTATTGAAGTCTTCATAAAAGAATAAGCTGGTCAATCTGTAGTTAGGTGATAAGTGTGTTAAATATTATATGCATTTGGAGTTTCACAAATGCAGACGAATAGAATTACTTTGAAAAAATGAAAGAAAAAGCTTTGACATCTAAACTACAAAGTCCCTTGTTTGACTCCAGTGAAGGGACTATATCTCTTCATGCGTGGGCTATTGTTTTGGTGGAGGTCTATGGTCACCGAGTGTTGTCAGTTGATTTGTTGACATAAAAACACTAAGTGAGAATATACAGAAAGAATATACAGCTAACTTACTAAAGATTCACACTTCTACCAATACATGACAAAGATTACACCTTGACTTGTCTGTAGAATGTATTTCCTACTTATTTGCAGAAAGCAGATAAACACACCATAATCTACAGCAATGTTCTGGACCTTCATGTGAATGTGTCTGCTGCAGAGGTGGGTAGTAAATCAGTTACATTTACTCAGTTACATTTAATTGAGTAACGTTAAAAAACAAAATTGTACTACAAAGAGAAGCTTTAGCTTGCACAATACTTTTCACTTTTACTTGAGTAATAATATTTTGATGTAACAATATTCTTACTTGAGAACTGAAAATGTATGGAAATCTAGAAAGAGTACTTTTACCTCTGCGTGTTCTGTAAGAACAGCTTTATGTGAAAAATGTGATGATGTGGACATTTTGTTCTTTGTGCCCTCATTTTACGAAAAAGGTATTTACTTTTTTAGTGTATCTTTTGAAAATATAAAATCTGATTATTTTTTGTTTTAATTTTTCCAAAAAATACAACAAATAATCTGACATTATGCTCAAACAGTTACTCAGTACTCGAGTAGTTTTTTCACTCAGTACTTTTTTACTCTTACTTGAGTAATTATGTGAATGAGTACTTTTTACTTTTACTTGAGTAATTTTATCCTGAAGTAACTGTACTCTTACTTACTAGTAAAATGATTCACTACTCTACCCACCTCTGCTCTGCAGTGATCTGCTGTTGCAGATGTTTGCAGAATGACTTTACAGATGTGCTCTTGTTCACTTTTGTAACTTTTTGGACTTGACAAAGACAGACTGCGTCGCCAGCTCCTATTTCTGTTAAACTCCACCACAGTGCACGTATGTGGCCTACTTTCTGAGGTCCTCCATGTTGTTGTTCATCATTGTGATCTTAGGGAGAAGCAGGAGTCTTTGGGGAGAAAATAGCCTCCTCTGGGGACGCAGAACGTGTCCGTCCCGCTGAAGCAGCTCTCACAGGAATAGGACTGTGCTATTAATGCGCCGGCGGCACCCACCGTTCTGCACGCTCTGATACCAAACTGGGCTCCTGCTGTCCCCAGGCACACCCATCAACAATATCACCAACACAAATCTACTCGTGTTTATACATTATTGTGTTCCTTAGAAGTGAACGGCCACATAATAATAAGATCATTTAGTACTAAGCTTTTACTCTTGTACTTTATTTATTTATTTATTTATTTATTATATTTACTACACTATTTCCAGTCTATTCATGTTATTATTGACTGCGCTCTGTAACTCATTTATTCAACTAATTTCTGTATTTATCATTTTCTGTTTTTGTTGTTAAATTTGCTTTGCCTCAGAGGACTTAGTAAATAAACAGACAAACAAACTGTATAAGACAAGTCCCCCCTGTCCTTAGAGACTCCACCAGGGAGAGGAAAAACTCCAACAACCCCAGCCATGAAAAGAAGAGAAACCGCAGAGTGAGGCTCCTCCCCAGACAGACCGAGGGACAGTCAGTTAGATGTATTTTTTAGAACAATCATCAATTTGAATCTGAAAAACACAGCTGCCCTGTCAGGTCTCCTCTGTTGATTTCTGGCCTTCAATGGCGTTCTATGGTCTCTTCTGCATCTTTGTTCTCCAGTAATCTTTGGCCGCCTCTGGTGATCTCTGGTTATCTCTGGTTATCTCTGGTCTCATCTGGCGATCTCTGGTTATCTCTGGTCTCATCTGTTGATCATTGGTCTCTTCTGGAACTGTCTCCTCTTTAATTCTCCAATGTTCTCCACTGAGCAGCTCAACAACCAAAGTGATACATTTCTGGTAGCACGGTCCTGGCAGCGGTAGCGAGGATCCACAGGGGTGCATACACCACACACAGGTGTTTGTTTATCCCACTCTTCCTATTTTTAAGACACTCCTAAAGTTTGCAGCTTGTGTCTAAATATTTCATGTGTGCTGGGTGGATGGGACCAGGGGCCATCTGGCCTGCTCTGGCTCTGCTGTGGGAACTTCCATAAACAGGAAATGCTGTTTGGAACAAATGGAGTCGTGCGGAGAGCGCCGGGCCCTCCTCAGTGCCCACATTCTCGCCACACACACCTATTATTGAATATTTGATAGATAACCTGGATCAGAGCAGCAGAGGCCTTTAATGTCTGTTTACATCTGACTGTTTCCAGGCTGAGCTAATCACACACAACACAGAGTGACCTACTCTGATCACTTCAGAAGAAAAGTTCATCTGAACATAGTATAAATACAGTGAGGAGATGTGAATTATGGCACCACTCCTGGGCCTGTCAAGGTTGATATACATGCATACATATGATTTATTAAAGGCTTATTTATATGCATAGGGCCATTTCTGAGGAAACACATCTCAAAGAGAAAAAACGTTCTTGCACTTTTATTTTCTGTATTTGCATTATACTCTATAGATGCTAATTGTGTAAAAAAAAAATTACTTTAGTAGCACATCGAATTATATGCCTGCAATGTGCCCTAGTTACACAAGAAACACAGTCAAAATAAATAAAGCATATTTAGTGCACAATTACATTGGACTGTCATTAAGAAATTAGAAAAAATGTATCACATCCAGTTTGGAATTAATGAATATACGCTTCATAATACAGCATATTTGAGTCAAGAGTGTAACAGATCAGAAGTGTTTGTGTTTCCCTTCAGAACTTCAGAAATCAAATCAGCTCTGTTTGTGCTAGGACCAAGATCTCATTGAGTTTTGGTGAATATAAGATGTAACTGGGTATTGACCTTTTGTACAATGAACAAGCCACTGCAGTACAGTGACACATAAAGGGATTCTATGCTATAGTCTGGGCTGACAGACAACTCTGACTGATCTTTCTATTCATTTGTTCATAGTTTTGAGCACACAGTGGAACCATTGCAAACTATAGGGAGGTTTGACCTGTGTGTATTGTTTGGGGCCCTAGAGGTGGGTAATGAATTATATTTACTCCATTACATTTACTTGAGAAACTTTGTATATGCATTATGTTTTTTATGACACTTTATGATACTTCGATTTGATTTGAAATAACAATACTCTTAGTTGACTACACTCCAGCCACCTCATATGTGCTATACAGGTTGGGGAAAAGATTTTACTTTATGTTATACTGTAAAAAATCAGATTTAATTTTGTTAATTTAAGTTTATTGTTTGGAAATGCTCACAATTATTATTATCAATATATATTTTTTTAATCAAACAATGAAAAAATGGCGTAATTATTTGGATGTCTACTTGAGCAATGAAATATTGTATCCCCTGATCTGAATTGAAACGTGATGTTCTGTACTGTACTTTTATCACACACTGAACGAAGCAGCTTTCATTTTGCACAAAACATGAGGCGTGTCATTGTGACAGAACCTAACATGAGAGAGATAGTGAGGTCTGTGTGCTCCGGCGCTCATTCTGGATTCATAATTAAAGCGTCTCAGAGGGCCCTTGCTCTGCATTGCCCCAGTTCCATATTGAGTCAAAGTGAACTTTTTCTGCTTTGTTCTGTCTGGAGAAATCACTCTTTCTCCTTTAGAATCATGCCACTGTGCCCGCTGCTCTTTTCTCAGCGCTGGTGCTCTGATGGTGGCCTTTCCAAAAGTTTACAACCTCATGACTTTACACTGGCGCTGGGCAATATACTGTTATTTCTCTCTCATTTGATTTGAATTACTTTTTGAATTTTTACAGTATATTGTATTCTTATCAATACCATACACTGTACAGGAAAGTCAGCCTAATATGATAATGTGTGGTTACGGTATAAATGCTTTTACTTTGGTCACTTCCTGGGTCAGCGGAATTCTTATTCTGAAAAGAGTGTATACTAACAGTAACCAGACTGATACACAATACGGTACACAAGGCAAAGAGAAACGTGCAGATTAAATTAAAAAAATATGGTAAGCTACGGTCGAAAGGTTAATGACTCACCTAAAGTTCCCTTAAGGACTGGTAGCTACACACACATTAGAGATCAAATCCAAAAAATGTTGTCTGCATGTTTTCTTTGTGTTACTGTGGGTCCTCTTCCACCCATAATCCAAAAGCATGCATATTTTGTATACAGTATGGCTGAACTGGAAATTCTGTGTTTTTTTTTGTCCAGGCTGTGCCCTCTTTAGGCCCAAAATGAATATGTTATTTGAAGGCACAATAATTCCTCACTCTGTATGGATTGAAGAGGAGTACTGACTTCTGCTCCTCATTGACTCTTTCATTATTGAACACACAAGACTGTATGTACTGGGCTTACTGGGTCACATGTACAGAGCAGTACAGAGGAGAAATAATGGTTCATCATTTGTGACAGTTTGACATCAAACACAGAGGAGTTTGTCCTTACACGGACTCAGAGATTTTATTAGAGATGCTTCATTCACTTCTGTAGACGTCTGAATATTTCTTTATATTTCTTAAATGTACTAGAACAACTTTTGCCTTTTTTTCAGCACTCCTAAATATTAAAATGGTGTTCCATCAGTGGCGGACCGTGCCCTTCAGACCTAGGCCTCCAGCCACTCATAATAAGGGGATTTTCGTCTGCGGTGTTAGACATGGAGGGGGCTGGTTCTTGTCCCCCTTCAGCCATTACGGGCTAAAGAAAATCAAACTAACTTGACCAAAAAGAGTATTAAGCGACATAAACCACCAATATTGTGCGTATAGCTAGCTAACTACCGATGCAGTTTGACTTAGCAATTGCATAATCATCGGGCCTGAATAAGGTCACGTGACCAGGCCCGTTAGAAGGCGCATGGTGACACCAACTTAAAATCTGATTGGTTGAAATATTAACATTGACTATATATGCTAATGTGGCAATTCAATGTAGTGCTCCAGTAAAACTGATATTGAACTCCAAGCAAACCGTTTTGACTTTGACCCTGCCTAGCAACAAAGGGTAGCTGAAATGTGATTGGTTATAATGCTCTTAAATGAAAATACATGACTGGAAGCAGACCTTGCATCGGAAAAGCTATGAAAGGAAGCAGACACACCATTGGGAAATATTCAAGTATACATGAACAAAGTATAAAGAACATTAGCCAATGATTTAGATTTTTTTAGGCCTGCAGAGAAGGCTTTGCAGGCCCTGACGACCCACCACTGTGTTCATACTATTAATAAACAGTGAAATCGCCGTAGCCTGTAAACTGTGATATTCCAGCTGAGCATATAGACCATGAATTATTGCAATACCTATGTGATGTTCTTTGAGGGTTGGCATGTGGGTAAAACTGAAAGTACTTCCTTGAAATTGCAGCCAGATTCAAGTGTAAATGTGCACATGCCAGTCTGAATCAATACTGTGGATTCTCTGCGGTGTGGAAGGAAGACTGCACACATATGAATCCATACAGCAGCTCTACACGTCCTCTCTCATTATGCACGCCTGTCCATCCTCGGCTCTCACGTGCACACCACATGCACACGCCTCACTCTGATGGAATGTAGCAGCTGCTCAAATGTCAGCTTGGCCTTTTCTCTGAGTCGCTCTGGACCAGCTCAATGTGAGTCTCTGCCTCATCTGAACAATAGCTTTAAATCACACCAACTGTTTTTTTAAATTTGAAATTAAATTATAATCTACAACGAAGTTTAGGTTGAGACAATGCAGGCACAATATTTTTTTTCTGGCATCTATAGCATGTTCTCTATAGCATGTTCTCTATAGCATGTTCTCTATAGCATGCTCTCCATAGCATGCTCTCTATATCATGTTCTATATAGCATGTTCTATAGCATGTTCTCTATAGCATGTTCTCTATAGTATGTTCTATATAGCATGTTCTCTATAGCATGTTCTCTATAGCATGCTCTCTATAGCATGTTCTCTATAGCATGTTCTCTATAGCATGCTCTCTATAGCATGTTCTCTATAGCATGTTCTCTATAGCATGTTCTCTATAGTATGTTCTATATAGCATGTTCTCTATAGCATGTTCTCTATAGCATGCTCTCTATAGCATGTTCTCTA
>JAVQKC010074474.1:0-17477 GCA_036025475.1 Philypnodon macrostomus | reverse complement strand
AATAATAATAATAATAATAATAATAATAATAATAATAATACTCCTGCATGAAACATGAAACACAGACAAAAATGATCTGATGAAAAGGAAATCAGTGTCATATAGATTATTTTGTAGATTGTGATCTTAATTAGTCCTGTCTTTGGAGTGGATTCCTTGAAAGAGATGTTGTATTATTGAACACCAGAGGGCACAAGAGAAGCTGAATACTGTACAGCGATTACTGAGTGAAAACTGTAGTCCCGGTGAAAGAGAAAAAGATCCTATGATGTGAAGTATGTAATCTATCATAATTATGATTGTGATTATGTCCCGCCGCTGTCCTCTACACACAGGGAGGGGCTAAAGCCAAACTCAACTGCTATTGGTCAAGCTTTTCTTTTTTTTTTAAAGGGGCACTATGCAACTTTTTACTTAAGTCAGTGTGATCCTAAATAAAGTGAATGAAGCTCCCTTGCTATAGGATGAATGTCCCTGGAAGTCTCGGGTCAAGTCACAGGTCTTGGCAAAACCACAAATTGCTGTTCGAACAGTAGCTTTACGCTCTCAGGCTCACCTCTCAATTGGCTCAAACGGTCTTTTTACTGCATTTGACTCGACATAATCCAACTTTTCTGTGTGGTTAATGTTGTGATATAGACGGACAATGAGTGAATAAACCTGAACCTGAACATAAGTGTCAGAAAACAACTGAAGGGGACTTTTGTTGAAGCGAAACCCCTCAGCATGTGGCCCTCATCGGGATAAATGTCTGACATGTGGCCCTCAGTGAATAAAGTATGGACACCCCTGCCCTAGAGTCTATATATAAAGTCTATAGTCTTTGTGTTTTTTCTGTAGACAGTGGTAGTCTCTGAAACTGTAGGGGGCGCTCTGTGAAGGAGAAATGTGACCAAACCAGTGAAAAGTTGCAAAGTTTCCCTTTACATGTTAAACAATGTCTTATTTAATTTATTATTATATTATTATTTACCAGTATGTAATTGGTAAAAGAGCATTATTTAATCTAGTATTTCTGCGCTAGTTTTGCTTTGAGTAACTCTACAGCAGGCAATAAAGAAAACTCACATAATCCGGACATACAACGACAGAAGATAAATGCAATATATATTTTTTCCAGAACGCAGTTTACACCATGGACCTGCGCAGTGCTCACAAGTCTCCAGAAACACCTGCTCCTCGCCTGCGCCTCTCGCTGTCTCGATCCGTCGAACCAGAGACTGACGCCCAACATCACACAAGCAAATACAGGACACATCTGAGAGCCCCAAGCCCTGCAGAAGACTGGGAGGAAGAGGAGGAGGGTGAAGAGGAGGACGAAGAGGAGACAGAGGAGAGCAGTGACTTAATAAACAGTTAAGTGCGTCACACCAGTCAACATCATGGCATGGTTTACCTGCTTACCAGCGAAACAATGCCACAGCAAATGCATGGTGTCCAAACTATGGCCCGGGGGGACAAATGCGGGTCCTCAGGCTTACCTCTCAATTGGCTCAAATAGTCTTTTCACTACGTGACTCGACAAAATCTAACTAAAAGAAAGCATTCAATGTGTAACAAGATATCTGCCAGAACATACGTGAGGTTGGGACACCTCAGCCATGATCAGAGACCTTATTATGTCCTTATATTGTCTGTGAAGCAGGACAGAAGAGCCGAGCCTGTTGGAGATCCGATGTTGAAGCTGATGTGGTTGGTGCGTTAGAAGAACAGACGAACACATGGAGACCCGGCGTGAGCAGTGGAGACATCACAGTAACAGACATCACTCTTCACTCTCTCACCGTGACCTTCACAGAGTCCCGGGAGGCCATGGGCTTCTTCAGAGACTGGGGAGTGGCCGCTTGAGTTAAAGGTGCTGTCCATAGGTTTTCCCACAATAAAATTAATGATCTGACCCTGTTTTATGTAAAGTAGGTCAACGGTAGTTTGTAGAGGCCAAACTCTGATTTGATGTTGCTGTATAGAGACATCATTTACGTCATAGAACAGGGTCAGATAAAGCATTTCCTGACAAACTTACGGACCGCAACTTTAAGACAGGGATGGGTCAACATACATACAGTGGTTTTCAATGACTTCCAGATCAGTGCATGCACCTTACTATGACTGATGATTCAAGTTGTGATTGTTGCTGTCTTTAAGTGGTGTCGGGTTTATCGTAAATATGAGTTTCCGACGGGGAGGAGCACACAAACGCCTCAAAAAGTCGTCTGATCCAATCGGATTAATGGGATTTTTAGTTGATTTGTCACTGACCGATTGCACATGGCAGACGAATAAAAATGATCAGTATAAATTATTTATTGGGAACTGAACTATAACATGGTTTTACCGACTACTATATGCATGTCCTCCTCTGTGGGTTCTCTCCAGGTACTCCGGCTTCCACCCACCGCCCAAAGACATGCGCGTGTTAGGAGGAATTGTCCCCACATGAATGTGAGGATGAACGGTTGTCTTTATATGTCTCAGTGTCAGCCCTGCAACTTAGTGACGCCAAGCTGCACCAAACTTCTAATTTAGCTAAAAATAAGATATAGTTTAGCTCTTTTTAGCATTATTCGGTAACATATGTTTGGTCCATCATCGGAAGCCACAAACAAATATTGCACTATATTTATTGAACTACAAATATTCTGAGCGTGAATGCACACAAGTCGGGTAAACGAGTGGCAATCTCTGTGAAAAACTACAATTCAAACTGTCCAAGATGCACTTGAATATGCCCTGATCTGTCTAATTACCTACATTGTACCCAATTAATGAATGAATGAATGAATTACATTGTGTTTAACTTCCACACTACCTTTATAATACTTGACATTTTGTATATACCCCAATCCAGTGATGTATGTAGCAGTCAGTCCCATATTAACACAGAACTGTTCAATATGTGGCTTGGTCTTGTATGTTTCAAAACCCGCTGCATGTTTGTCTCTCTCCTTCAGTACAGTTTAACCTTAAAACAACAATGTGCAGTCTTGTCTGGATGTTGTTAATATACTCAAATATGTAGGTTCTGCTTTGGCTTGAAGTTGGAAGTTTATGCCATTGAACTGACAGTAAATCACAGTATTATCATATTATACCATAGTTTGTGCCAATATGGGTCAGATTAAATTATGTAATGGTTCACAAAGGTTTAAATAGTTGTTTTAGTGAGATTAAGTGCTTTTTACAGCTCTGTGGACACAGTATTTCAATGATGAAGTTTATCCTACTCTCAACCGTGTGTAGCCCCATTGACAGTGTATTGAATGAACAGTCAATGTATAACCCAATTATCTGTTTTTGAAGCTACAGGGAATGAAAGTGCCTAAATATTTTTCAGTTTTGTTTGGAAAATTGTGTACGCTTTTTGATTGCTCTGATCCTCAAAGTCTCAAAGAAGAGGTAGAGAAAGAACCTTGTATTTTTCTACATTGACTTGAATGTAAATTATTTGTTGAAAGAGATACCCGTTGTGTACCTGTGGCCTAATGCTTCCATTCGCCACTGGGCAGACGCACTTTATGTGACTGTACAGACCCGCACATTAACTGCTACGGTTTCATGGAAGTGTTATGTACAATATTTCTATGATCGTTTTAAATAAATGTTGCAAACAGAAATGGTGCATGTGTGTTTTAGATGAGGTCCATGAAAAGAAATCAAGAATAGGTCATGTATATTTTCCAATGGTACAAACATACTTTATTGTACAATTAATTTATTGGCAAAAAAACAATCAGACCACCGAAATAACTTAAAAAAGAAACTAATGAAAATGGAGCAACAGTTATTTTTGCTTTCTCTCAGCAAGCACCAAAAGTGTTAACGAGGAACGAAAAAGTGGTCAAAGATTCCATCTGAATACTAAACAAATATTTAAATAGTCTTATTTCCAGTCTCTTTTTCGGAGAAGTAATGATAAAAACAAAATGATTTGTTCATCAGTCGCCATCAGTTTGTACAGTGATTCAGTATGTTTACATCTATATTCATGTACACAAAAGAATGGTAGAATATACTCCACAGCCTCCCCAGGGCAAACTGAATGACCGTCTGCAGTGTCTTTTTGCATCACAATAACATCTTTAATACAAAACAAAACATGTTTTATCTAATAATTCCTGTAGCTTCAAGTTTTATTTCCAAAAAATAAAATTAAATAATATATCTATATATAAAAGACAGTTTTCCTTGTTTTTTTCTTATAAAATAAGTCTCAAGATATATTGCCACCTGGTTCTGATGCCCACCCCCAAAACCCAGCAACCTTTAGAGAAAAATAGTGAGCTGTGGATATCGTGTCTTCTCCGTAAAAAGCTAAATGACCAAATTTAAATATTTTCACGTCACGCTCAATCCACCGCTGACTTGGCTTTACCTCATCTCACAGTTTGAGACGCGTGTGACTCGTGTATATAACCCCTCCCCCCCAAAAACCCATGTCAAAAATACACAGAAAAGGCGCATTGGTGCTCGTGACCTATCACACCCTAAACTGTACCTTAGAAAAAATCTCAATACTGTACAGTAGCTCAGGAGTACTTTTTTAGTTTTTTTTTTTTTCTTTACATATACAGCAAATATCAAATCAAAACGAGGGGAAACCGGCAGAAAATAATCTCTCTGCTCATAAGGATTTTAAATATGTACACTTAATGTTTTTTTACATGTTTAACTTTTCAATACAAAAACAGTATCAACCATTTTGTCTTACTTTGTACAGTACTAACATTGAACTGTGGCTGAGAGGCAGTCGTGAGGATCGGGGGAAACTAAGGACAGGCAGGATATATTTTCTTTTAAACCTCTGAAAGCACAATAAACAACTTTATCGACCCCTTCTTCAATCACAGTTTATAAACAAGGTTGTAATATCTTATGTACAGGCACAACCTTAAGCCAGGTCTGATAGCTGGACCAAGCATCAACAGTTCATCCCTTACTTATAGGAGACCGGGGGTAATGTAAATGGGAGGGGGGAGGCTGACATTCAAAGGAGAACTGAAGATGGGGGTGAATTGACCGATTCGGTTACTAATCTGGAGGTTTGGTCATCATTTTAACCAACCACACCTATGAACACTGCTCAGGTTTAATTCAAACCTATGCAGCCTGCCCAAAGGTAGAAAACTCTACATAAGCGAATTGTCACAGTAAAATATACATTGTTGTGGAAAAAGAAAAAAGTAAAGGAACGGAAGATATGTTGATGTTTGTATCATGACGTGTTCAGAAAAAATAAACGTTATACTCTGCAAAAAAGATACAATCATGAGTGGGTTTCAAAGAGAAAACAAAACAATAAAAAAGGTACATCGTGTCAACTCACTTTAATTTTAGCCACATTTAAAATCTTAAAAATATTCATAAAAAGGCAAAATTCTCAGTCCCCAAAAATATTGTCTTAGACTAAGGAAGAAATATCTTCAACCTGAAACACTGCCCTTCCACCTTTTTGTACAATTGGCAAAAATATAGATATATATTAACAGCAATAACTTACCATTGTTTTAATTTATTCATTTACTGACTTCTAAGATTTATGTTGCCTCTCCCGAAGGAAGGACGCTTCAGTTCTCATTTGTACATCACAAAAATATTTAAATAAAAAATTAAAACTTCTAAAACCCCAAACTAGAGCCTCCCTCACATTTGACGGCAGTTTATGATTCGGGGCGACACAGTTGAGGCTACATCAAGTCTAGACCGTGGTTCACGTTTGTCCCTAGGTCCTGGTTTGTGTTGCCTGTCCCGTTATTATTACCCCCCAACATGTCCGACTGCGTCCCCACCCCACTCATCACACTCAGCTGGGACATGATCGAGTTCTGGTCCGGTGTAAACTGACCGGGGTCTATAGAGCCCCCGGGGGGCTGCTGATGGGGCTGAGGAGGCTGTGGGGGCGCCATGCTGGAGTGGTGCTGCCCGAGGTGCGAGGGGTGGGGTGACCCGCTCTGGGTGTGAGGGGAGATACGATGAGGAGAGGGCTGGGGCTGCATGCGCGGCGAGGGGCTGGAGTGAGGTGGCTGGGACTGAGGCCGAGGGGACGGTTGTGGAGACCGGACCTGACTACTGAGGGCCCCCCCCGGGCCCTGCAGGTGGGGTGACTGGGCCAGCTGAGGACTCAGGGGACTGCTGTGCTGGGCCGGCGAGCCCCCCGACAGGTGCTGCTGCTGGAGAAGCCTCTGGTGTATGTTCTGGTGCAGCATGCCCTGGGTCTGGCCATGTGGACCCCCTCCCACCCCGGGCTGCTGTTGGGGCTGGCCTGGTCCTCCTGTTCCAGGTTGAAGTTGGGGGCCTCCTGCTCCTCCACCTGGCCCCCCGTCTTGCCCGGGCATCCCAGCCATAGCGTTCTGCTGTTGCTGCTGCTGCTGCTGCTGCTGCTGCTGCTGCTGCTGCTGCTGCTGCTGCTGCTGCTGCTGCTGCTGCTGTTGCAGCATGTGCTGCTGTAGCCTCTGTTGGAGGGCTGCAGCCACCTGGGATGAGGCCCCCTGGTAGCCCTGCACCGGTGCTCCTCCTGGCTGCTGTTGGGTTCCAGGTTGAGGCTGAGATGAGGGAGGCATTCCTGGCTGGGCCTGGCCCTGCATGAAGCCCTGCTGGTTCTGTTGCTGGAACTGAGCCTGGTTCATCTGCTGCTGCTGTTGCTGCTGTTGCTGCTGCTGCTGCTGCTGCTGCTGCTGCTGCTGCTGCTGCTGCTGCTGCATTTGCCTCCGCAACAGTACCTCTCTGAACTGAGGGTTGATGTTGGCCATATTCCCCTGTTGCCCCTGCTGCCCCACCATTGTCCCCTGTTGTTGCTGTTGTTGCTGTTGTTGTTGTTGCTGTTGTTGCTGTTGTTGCAGGGCAGCCATCTGTTGTTGCTGAAGGTTTGGTGGCATCATCGGTCTCTGTTGCTGCTGCTGCTGCTGCTGCTGTAGCTGCTGCTGCTGCTGCTGCAGCTGCTGCTGCTGCTGCTGTAGCTGCTGCAGTTGGGCCATAGATGGCATGTTGCCCCCTGCTGTACCCTGACCCATGTTCATCCCTGGCTGGGCGCCTATCTGCTGCTGGCCATCCATGTTGGGGAGCTGGTTAACCCCTGGACCAGGGAACCTACCTACACCCCCCTGTGCGGGCCCATTTCCCCCCTGGTAACGCGCAGCCCTCTGCCTGATAAAGGCGGCCATAAGAGTGGGGTTGGAGCGCAGGATGTTGAGCACTTGCTGCTGTTGGAGGGGCGAGCTGGGGGACCTCAGTGTTCTCAGCAGTTCCTGTAGTGCTGCCTGCCCTCCTGCTCCGGGGATGGCTGCCCCTGCTGCCACCTGCATCATCGCACGGTTCTGCTGCTGGTTCATTTGGTGTTGTTGCTGCTGGCCCACAGGTGGCTGCTGTTGGGCCATGTGACCCATCATGGGCCTCTGCTGAGGGTTCATGGGAGCTCCTGCAGGGCCCCACTGCTGGTTGGGTGGCAGCTGGCCCCCTGCTTGCTGCACCTGCTGAAGCTGCTGCTGGACTTGGGGAGGGAGCTGGGCCTGGGGACCTCCCATCATACCAGGCTGCTGCTCCATCATGGTCCTGCCCACACCCTGTCCTTGGGGGGCCATGCCCTGCGCACCCATGTGGGACATGCCCATCTGGGCCTGAGGGTTCTGATGGTGACCGTGGGGTGGCATCATGGCCCCTGGACCCATGCCCCGGATCTGGGCCATCTGCCTCTGGGACTCCGCCAGACGCTGGATTTTGAGGGCAGTCTCTACAGCTGCGAGTGGAGGTCCTTGTTGGCCCGGGACAGGCATGGGGCCCTGTCCTTGGGTGGGCTGCTGCTGAGGTGGAGTTGCAGGGCCCAGTCCAGGTTTGCCTAATGACTGGTGCATTGGAGAGGCTCCTGGCGGTCTGGGGTTGTAAGGGGGCAGTGCACCCGGATGCTGTTGGACGTTGGGCTGCTGCTGGAGCGGCGGGACCATCTGCTGCTGGGGGGCGTTCATCACACCCCCACCTCCAGGCCCCGACATGGGGAACTGGTGCATGGGGTGCTGTGGGTGAGGTGCACCCTGCTGTGGGACCTGTGGCTGCGGAGTCCCCATTGCCCCCAGCCCCACTCCCTGTTGTTGGGGCATTCCCATGTTCCCTTGTGTTGGTGTCTGTGGGGTCGGAGGTTGAGTGCCCCCTGATGTAGGGGTCCCTGGACCTGTGCCACCATTGTTGGGTCCTGGAGAAGGCAGGCCGTTTCCTCCGGGGCCCCCTCCAGGTGCAGGCTGTCCCACCCGCTGCATGCTGGCCATCCTGCGGCGCAGCATCTGGGCCTGCTGCAGCCGGTGCTGCAGCTGCTGCTGTCGTAGCTTGTGCTTGATGTTGAGGCAGAATGGGACGGGGCACTTGTTCTCCTGACAATGCTTGGCGTGGTAACAGCACAGCGCAATGAGCTGTTTGCAAATGGGACAGCCACCATTGGTTTTCCTCTTGCAGCCTTTTGTATGCTGTACGACCCGTTTCATCTTCTGGCAGGACGGCAGAGAGCAGTTGGCGTTTCGGCACTGGCAGGCATGGACCAGAGACTGGATGCAGCGCTGGATACTGAGGCGACGAGAGTCTCCGGGGCTCTGGGTTGTGGCAGCTGCCTGGTTACTGCTTTCATCATCCAACCCAAGACCCAGCTTCTCCATCTTGTGTTCATGACCCTTAGTGTTGTAACATGTGATGCAGAGATCATAATCCTGTAAGATAAGACATTCGTTTAGAAGAGTGAACATCACATATTGAGTATATAATATACATGTTCTAAATAGGAGGTTTCAGAACTCACCTCGCAGACAGTGCAATGGAAGCGCGTCTCCACATGATGCTTGCATTCGTTACAAGTGTAGACAAAGCGGTCCTGGCTTTGGTTATGCAGCTCAACCAACATGCACATGGTGCTCCACATGGACCTTCTGAGGGAGCTGAACTCAAGGTGTTTGTCTCGGGCCAATGTCAGAAAAGCATCACGTCCATCCATAAGGTCACATGCCATCAGCGGATCAGGGTCTGCAATAGGGGGCAAGGCGTTGGCCATGGGGCCCGCAATGAGCCGTATCACAAAGAACACCTAGGGACAGAGAAAAGAACATAAAATGATTAAACTTTGAACATAGCTACACTGGGAACTACATTTTAAATCATAGATCATTTGAATACCTCTTTGTGTTTCTCCATACTGGCATATAGCTTCTGTGAAAGATCGTTGGAGACATTGGGCATCCCCGGCTTCTTCTTATTGGCTCTGCTCAAGCTGCTCTTGTTTTTACTCGTCTTCTTATTGTTCTTCTTCTTTGCATTTTTACTGTCACCCTTTGTATCCTGCAAAAAGAAAACATCAGTCTTCCTTCCAAAAACATAAAGTTAATGTCAGTTATTTTATTCTTGACAATTGGACCAAATAGTGTCTGAAATAAAGATTGACTAAGTGATCACATGACACTTACATCGATGCTTTCATTGGAAGTGCTGTTTTCCTCCCTTTTACGCTCCTCCTCCTCCTGCTCAAGCTCCTTAATGCTCTCCTCCAACACATTGGGTCAGAAGTCTCCCTCAAAATAAGGCAACTCCTTAGCACTGGTCAGACGATCTTCCGTGGCTTGCTTGAATATGTCCTTTAGAAAAAGTATTTTTTAATTTTATTATCAGCACACAAAACTATGATTTCTGCAATCAAATAATATTCCAAATGTACCTTGTAGTCATGCACTATTCGCTCTGCTACAGCTTTGTCTAGCATCTTTTTGTACCACTCCTGAAGACGTTTGGGTTTAGGGATTTTTTGATCAGCGGGGTGACAGTGAAAAATATAGTCATCCCCTTCACTTGGAGGGCACGCCCAAATGTGGCCAGTTGTATAGCTGCAAACAAATAAAACATACAACCTTAGCACCACTATGACTTTTCTGTCATAGCGTTTAAACAACTCAAATCAAACTCACCCTAATCTCTTGACATATTCCAAATAGCCAATGAGGATTTCATGGTAAACTGCGGTTCTTAGGCCCCGAGGCCGAAAAAAGTGCACACTGTCCAGGTAAGAGATGTAAACTCTCCTACATGAAGCATAAAGAAAACATTGTATACAGCACAATAATGATGTAATTATGTTGTCTTGTATTATAGTAACGCATTTACCTCTGGTTGGGCTGTGGGCAGTCAGATCCATACTCTTGAACGTGCATACCAAAAAAACAGACATCTGCTCCATCAATATCCTCAAAAGCAAACAGAGCTTTAGTCCTGTACGGGAATGACTCCGACATCTCTCCACTGTCCACAAATCTAGTGAAAGAAACTTAACCATGTAACCATCACGGCATATGACAACAGACGTAACATCATTTCTGCATCGTTTTAATTACCTAGACTTCATTCCTGGTTTGACTTCCACCACTTTATCAGAGACATGGACAACACGGATGGAGACCTCTCCAGCCTCTGGGTGGCTTTGTCGTTTCAGGTAGTCATTCACCCTAGTCTCCAAATAGCAGCCCAACTTCGTCTGTGGCAACCCTGTTTGTGTGAGAGCATACAGACCTTTTCATTTTTTGGCTCATAATTCCCAGCAGCATTTTGTTGTATTTTGCAAATTATAAACAAAACTATTTGCCACTGTTGCTTACTTTTGGCAGAATACTTGTTTTCTTTCCTCGTCTTATTGGTCTTTTTTAAGCAGCCATCACAGACAAAACTGTAAATAAACGTAACAAAAATGCAATGAATACTTAGTTTTTGTCCAGATTAAAATGAACAAACAAAAACAATCTTACCCAGATGGCCAGATCGTATCATGGTGCAAAACACAAATCTGGTGCATCCTCCGTCCACAATCCATACATTCAACAAACCTGAAAAGTAAACATGTATATTTATGTACTCCGGCGTCTCCAAAATATTTTTTTCTGATTATTGGAAATGAACAACTTACAGTTCAGGATCCAGTGTGTCATTCTTCTTCTTCTCAAACTGTTCCTTGTTTATAGATCTATATAAAAAACAAAAAACAAGATGGTATATGTAACACAACAAATACAATACTCCAAACTGGGTAAGGTAAAAATCAACTGGAGTTGGTGGGCTTAATTAGGTTAAAATCAGGGCTAAAAAAAAAACTTTTTCCCCATGGTAGCACCATCAAGAATTTAGGAGCACCAGACAAAATTGAAGGAAACAATAAATCAAAACACGTTTGTTACTGACATTATTCTTTTGTTCTTTTAATAATGGCAGTATTACAACAGTTGTATTGTTTATAATGACCTTGTTTACATACATCTCTTTCGTTGAAGCCCTCTTTATCACTTTGTTGTGATATAGGGCTATACAAATAAAATTGAATTGAACAGTCCTCATGTATGTATAAACTTTATTGTTTATACATTTTTCATGTATTAAATTTAATAAGCTACAGGAGCCATAACTGATTCACTTTTGCAGCGTCATTTACAACTTTGAAGTGATTTACAAAAGGACTGTAATTTGGCCCTTCACTCACAGGTTTCTCTTAATTTGCTGCAGCACAGACATGACACAGATCAATGACTTTTCGAAACTGGATTATTACACAGTGGTGTCCCCAAAAAGATGAACGTTTAATGTAAGTGATGCTCAAGTTGTGAATCATCTCTTGGGCTTTAATTTATGGACTGAAGTCAGGCTGACAGCTCTTAGCACTTAACCACCATGCTAACTCGCATCTCTGCTTCTACTCGCTCCTTCACTGGTATTAGGGAATTTACAGTGTGGTTTAAATGTATGCTCATTTAAAACCCTCATCTTCTGTGTTGATACAGTCTTGTACACACCCTCTCCTCAATTATACGGTGATTGTGACTGACAAAGAGCATCTCATCCCAACACAAACTAATGTCCGCACAAAGCCAATTCTCCTCACGCGCTCCCGTGCTATCAAATATATTTTGAGGTTGCATTGACTTAACCTAATCATGACAACTGTTTCAAACTATGTTAAGTTTGATACTCACGTCTGAGGTTGTGTGGGATCGTCTCCTAGGGAAACGGTCTCTCCCTGGATCTCGTTGAAGCACTTCTCACAGAAGTGGTACCTGTTAGCAAGAAGCCCAAATTTTGGTGAACTACACCATTCCCCACAGCACAGTCAATGACAGACAGCGCACGGGAGGGCAGTCGCCAAGCGAGACAGGACATGGGCAAGGCAGGGTGCCAGAAGCAGGAGCAAGCAGGAAGGAACGCAGGACAGCGGGGTCGTCGTCACAACAGCCAGGCATGGATTTGAAGGGTGGGGGTGGTAGGATGGGGTATGGGTTTTGGAGGTGCATGGTTGGTCAAAGCACAAGCAAGCCAATGTTGACATCACAGCCATTGGAAGCAAGCACAAGACGAGCGACAAGGACCAGAAACAAGACAAACATAAAAGACAACACACAGCAGAAAGCCGAGGCACAGATTAGCAATTTAGGACATGAAAGGATGACCATTCACCATCACAGCTAACGAGCAGGAGCAATGAACACTACAGTATACAGTGGAAGGGAGCAGGAGGCGGCCATAGCACAAGACAAAATACACACACTCAACAATATGAACAAGCAGAGGTGACTGCTCAGGCATTCAGTCACTTACTCATTACAGCCATTTTATTTTTTAAAGTTATACCGAAGTAGGCTTTAGCACCCTCCATACCTGTTTTGGTAGCTAAAGTAAGCAGCGTCTCTGGGGATAGTGCATAGCTGCTTCCCATAGCAGCACAGGGTCTGAGGAGAGAACTCCAGCTGATGGACAGAAAAGGGGACATTTAAAAGTTTACCCACAACTGGAAATACATTTAAAGCTGTTTAACTAAAGGTTGTTTTTTGATTTGAACAATTTCCTATTTGTGGAAACTTTCAGATTACTACTTAAAAAAAAAAAATCAACCATTGTAATGCTCCTATACTGTACAAACAGAAAAATTGGGTTTTTAGCTATTCAATTAATAATTACATTCTTTACTAAAATACACAATAAACTTAATAAAAGCTCATTTCATTTGTAATATGTGACACTAAAATGAGTAGTTCAAATGTGATGTTCTGATGGTACGCTGACGGATGAATAATCCACTTGAGTTTACTTCTAATACACACATACTATATTGTCACATTCCTAAAGGCTGCTCCTCAACAGGTTTTTGCAGTGTCTCACCTTCCTCCCACAGCAGTAGCCGAGGGCCTGCATCACTGGGTCGATCTCTTGCTCAAAGACCTCCGCCAGTTTGGAGCAGTATTTGTAGACTCGGGATGTTTTCCGGTTGTAGAGCCAGGCGTTGTTGAACATTAGCCAGACGTCATCCACATACTGCCACGGATCTTGGTACTGACCTGAGAAACCAAGCAGGGATTGAGGACAATAAAACAATTTTTAAATCATAATGCGTGTTTTGCTTTGTCAGTGTCAAGATGAAGATGTTACAATTAGATTATGGATGTAAACCAAATTGATTGACTTAAATATGCACTAACCCGTGTCTAGTTTTCGTTTTATTGTAGACAAATCCATAGGGTTCTTCACGATATCAAAGTAGTCCTGCAACGTCACAAGAAACAAGTGTAAGCACCTCTTTCAGGACAGGAAGATTACGAGGTAAGAAACAGGGCTGCTCAAATATGGGACAATAATCATTTGGGTCATAATTGAAATCACGATTATTGTAAACATTAATTGGGTGAAGATACGTACATTTTAAATTATTTAATCAATTTTAAATCATTTGATCCATCAATTTTATCTGAAGAATGTTTTAGCTCAAATTCTAATATAGCTTTATAACATTAGCTCAAGCCATTAACCGAATATTAAAGCAATTCTCTAGCAGGAAAGACAATGTTAAAGGTAGAGGTACACACAGGTATACACAGCAGCTGGGGGTCCACAGGCATCCTGAATGGAAGCGACTCGGGGTCTTGTCTGTAAAGAGACTCTAGTGTCGGCATCAGGGCTTGCCGCAGCTCCTCTGGTTTAAAGACTGAAAACAGAGGAACATCATCATTAATCAAAGTCAAACAAACATGCTGCAGATTTCTAAAAGATGTTCTTACTCTTCTTCTTGACTGGAGTCTGTGGTGTCGCCGCGTCTGTAGACTCCTCCTCGTCTTTCACCTCCTTCTTCACGTCTGGTTTTCGATCTTCCATCTTTACTGATGTTGTGGTCGATGAGGATGTGTCCATAGGAACTCCTTTACCTCCTTCTCCACAACATTCCTCTTTCTTTATTTCACATTTCACCATCTTCTCTTCTGTTTTGAGGTTGCTAAGCTTCCCGCCTTTGGAACAGCTGCCAGGGTCGCTCTCATCCTCTTCGTCCTGCTGCTTCACCTCCATCTTTGAGTCCATGTTGGTGGTGGAGGTGTCCGACTGTGGCTGCTGAGAGGACGTGTCCAAACTACTGACAGAGGCTGGAGTATGAGCTTGGCTATCAGGTGGAAAAGAGCCCTTCTGAGACAGCTAAAGATTAGAAGAGAAAGAACACAGATCAGAGCTTTGTAAGACAAAGACACACTAAAATTAACTCTTTCATGTTAGATGCATATGAGACACTGACCGGAGTGCGTGGGAGCTGAGAGTTAGAGGCTAGTCCAGGGTGAGACGGAGTGGTGGAGCCTGCAGGGCCCATGTGCTGCTGAAGAGGCTTGTTTGAACCGGGGCCCTGGCCGTGGTTTGCCTGGGAGCCTGCGTGGGGAGGCAGTTGGGATGCATTAGGGGTGTGTGGTTGTGGAGTCTGGGACCCTGGTATCCTTGGAGGCGTCTGGTGAGGTGTAGGGGACCGACTGTGAGCAGGGGAGGGAGAGCTGCCTCGCATGGCTCCCAAATGAGGGATGGCGTTTGGTTGCTGGTTTGCGTTAGGAGTCATTGAGGATGAAGGAGGTCCAACAACCGAGTTTGGACCTCCACTTCCTACACTCTGAGGACCCATGGGCCCGACTGTGGAGGAGCCACTGGGGCCACCAACTGAGCCTGGCTGTGCGAGAGGACTGGCAACTGGAAGAGAAGGAGGCGTTCCCATCTGCGTTTGAAAGCACAGGTTAGGGGGAAAGAGAACAATTAGCGTCAGTCTAAAACTACGTTACAATTAAAAAAAACTAAATTAAGAACAGGGTTGCGGCAAATACCTGTACCATGCCTGGTGCACCGGGTTGTGTCATTCCAGGCTGAGCCGTGCCAACACCTGGACCTGAGCCAGGGAACTGACCCTGGGACATGTACTGGGTCTGGAGCTGGTTTACATTGGGCTGCCCCATCCTCTGCCCAACCATTCCCATCTGAAATACAAAGAGCAGAAGCATTTTACCAATTCTTGCAAGTTTTAGGTGCACTCAGTTACTCTCAATGACAAATACCAACCTGGTTTCCAGCTGCACCCATTGGTAAAGGGGGAGTGGACCTCTGGCCCATGGCCTGCATTCCCATTTGATTAAACTGATTCATACCTAACAAACACAGGGTAGTGACATTCAAAAATATAGTACCGTTAGAAAAAAAATCATATTATTGTTACGGGTGGATTTTATGCCCAGATTTGAACAGGTTGATTTTTTTTTTTACCTGGTCCTTGCATCCTGTTTAATTGATTTGGTCCAGCTGTTCTCACCAGTGATGGATCAGGAAGAGGGCCATCTGAAAATAGCAAAGCAGAGATGAGGGAGAAATTAGATAAATGAATGTCAAAGTAGAAGTAGTTTCTTTCATTAATTAAATAAATATAGCCATCCACTCACTTGGGGGTAGACCTGTGGGTGGTTGACCCAAGCCAGCAGGCCCAAGACCCAAACCCTGCTTTTGGAGCCGGGTCCGCCTCTTCTCCTCCAGCTCTTTCTGGATCTTGTAGATTTTCTCAGCAAGAAGGTGATAGTACTCAGCCTGGCAAATGCAAAAACATCAGCGGTTTAACAAATAAATAAAGTTAATAATAATTATAATAATAATAATAATGTAATTAAATACGTTTCCGATTATCAAATGTCACTCACTCTAGTGTTTGCCGATTCATACATATCTCCCTCTACTTTTCGTGCATAGGCCACCAGGTTCTCCATTCGCCGGTCTTTCAAAGCAGCAGGATCTGGGGTTGGAAAGATTGCCTGCACACTGTTGATAGAGGGACAAACGTGTGTGTTAAGTGCCCAGTAAATGCGAAACACCACAAAGAACCTATCTACAGAACCAGGACTTACAGTTTGTGGACCAAGTGGTTCCGTAGGTCTTGTGTGATGTCCTCATGCCAGCTCTTCCTCATACCAGAGGCAGAGGGAGGGCCTGCTGTCGGCATAGATCCAACCCCACTTGCATCATTCAAAAGACTGAAACAGTTGAGATACTGTTAACATGATGTTGCCTAATAATAATAATAATAATAATTACACTCATCTGCCCTTACCTTTGGGTGCTCACGTTCAGATGCATCATGGTGTCTTGCAGCAAACTGGCTTGCTGATTCTGAGAGGGGGTTCCCACACCACCATTGACTCCCATAGGATTTGGACCTGGAAAAGGAGTTTGGTACATATGTATAATGATCAATCTTATCTAGTTCTTTCATATTATATCACTATCTTGTTGCTTGTTGCTGAATACATGGCATGCAATTACAACGGTAACTACACTGAAATAACTTGCTAATTAATGATAATTCCAATGTTATTACCCATTTCCTAGCACACTTTTACCATATTATTACCATGATGTAAAAAGGGACCAATATTTCAAGAGCCATGCAACTTTTGAAAACACAAAGCACATAACTAAACTCACCTATGGGGTTGAGTGGTCTGATGCCAGTCTGACCCGGCAGACCCTGGTTGGGCATGTTAGACTGGGACGTTTGCGCCTGGATCTGGTTGCCTTGGTAGGGCAGGCCCAGAGCTTGGTAGGCTCTCTCTATGGAGCTGGGGTCGATCTGGCTCGGAGGGTTGAGGTTGGGAGTACTGGGCTGGCCACCAGGAACTGCCCCAAGAGAGCTGCTCAAACCTGCGGCAGCCGCACTTAGAAGCGCTATAAGGACAAGAACACAGAAGGTAAACACACGGAAGATAGCGGAAGACTTTCTGCTCAAAGTCAGAGAGAAAATAAATCAAGTGTAGTTAGTTTCAGTCGGATACAGACACTCACACTGCGGGTTCCTCTTGTCTCCAGCATTCTTCAGAGGCAGGCACACAGGACAATCATGCCGCGTGCAGTTCTTCCAATGGGAGATGATCTGCCTTGACGATGCACAGTGGGCAACTAAAAAATAAAAACATAGAAAAAATATCAACCCCTTTGTTACATAGTTATACTGAAGACTGTAGTTGGTTTGTCATGTAAACATCGGTCAAGTCAGTCGAGAGGTGCTGCTGCCCCTGGCCCTCAAGAGAAGGTAAAACAAGGCCTGTGCTGTCGTCCCCGACAGCAAAGTGTATATCGGCGAAAACGACCCCACACGTCTGCCCCGTACGTCTGCCCCGTACGTCTGACCCATACGTCGCCCCGTACGT